>OZ025248.1:37557687-37586300 GCA_964019135.1 Arenicola marina
GGACACAGTTAAGGGAGGAAAACAGTTAGGGGAGGGACACACTAAAGAGAGGGATACAGGGGAGGGACACAGTTAGGGGAGGGAGACAGAGGAGGAAGACAGTTAGGGGCGGGGCACAGTTAGGGGAGAGACACAGTTAGGGAAGGGACACAGGGGAGAAAGACAGTTAGGGGCGGGACACAGTTAGAGGAGGGACACAGGAGAGAGACACAGTTAGGGAAGGGACACAGGGGAGAAAGACAGTTAGGGGCGGGACACAGTTAGGGGAGGGACACAGGGGAGAGACACAGTTAGGGAAGGGACACAGGGGAGAAAGACAGTTAGGGGAGGGATAGTTAGGGAAGGGACACAGTTAGGGGAGGGACACAGTTAGGGGAGGGACACAGGGGAGAGACACAGTTAGGAAGGGACACAGTGAGGGGAGGAAGACAGTTAGGTGAGGGACACATTTAGGGAAGGGACACAATTAAGGGAGGGAGACAGTTAGGAGGGAAGCACAGTTAATGAAGGGAGACACATGTTGGGGAGGGATATACAGTTAAAGGGGAGGCACTCTTCCTCCCTCTCATAACTCTGGACGTAAAGAGGAAGAGAGCCAAAGGAAACTCCCATATGGACGTTAGAGGCAAAGGAGGCAATGAGTAAAACCCAGAAGGACGTGTAAGGGGAAGGGAGTCAAAGAATAAGCCCAGATGGATGATACAGGAGAAGATAGCAAAAGGGTAAACCCAGATCGAGGTTAAAGGTGAAGAGGGTAAGAAGAAAAACTCAGATGGACGTGAAAGGGGCAGAGAACGAAGATAACACTCAGATAGACGTTGAAGGAGAAGAGGGCAAAATGGAAAGCCGAGATGGACGTGAAAGAGGAGGGAGGGAGTCACAGTTAGGGAGGGAGTCACAGTTAGGGGAGTGAGATACAGTCATGAGAGGGAGGCACTCTCGATTTGCTCGTACGTAGCTTTCGGCTTAATTACCTGGAGTGCGTGAGTGTGGGGGAAGCCTTCACAGAACAGGGCGGCGGGAATACCACCAGATAAAGGTCGCAAGGTATATAGGGACAGTCACAGAAGGACGTAGAAGAGGGCGAAAGGGGAAAACGCAGACAGTCATTAAAGGAGAGCAAAGTGGGAATCCTAGATGAACATTACACTGGAAAAGGGAAAAGCTCAGACGGACGTGAAAATGAACGACAAGGAGACTAGAATGGGCGTGGAAGAGATCCCAAGGGAAAGTTCAATATGGACGCCAAGGGGAAAGAGGGCAAACGGAAAATTCTAGATGGACGTTAAAGGGGAAGAGAGCAAACGGGTAAGCTCAGATAAACGTTAAAGGAGAAGAAGGCAAAAGGGAAAGCCGAGAATGATGTTACAGGGAAGGAGGGGAAGTGGAAACACGAGATGGATGTAAATGGGAAAAGGCAAAAAGGAAAGTTCAGATGGACCTTAGAGGCGAATCTGGCAATGGAAAAGATGAACATGAAAGGGGAAGAGTGCAAAAGGGTAAGCCAAGATGAACTTTAAAGGGGAAGCAGGCAAAAGGGAAAGCCAAGATGGATGTTACAGGGAAGGAGGGAAAGTAGGAACACCAGATGGACGTAAAGAGGGAGAGAGTCAAAGGAAACTCCCAGATGGGCGTTAGAGGCAAAGGAGGCAACGAGGAATAACCCAGATGGACCTGTAAGGGGAAGGGAGCCAAAGAGCAAGCCGAGATGGATGTTACAGGAGAAGATGTAGCAGCAAAAGGGTCAGCCCAGATGGAGGTTAAGGGGGAAGAGAGTAAAAGGGAAAACCCAGCTCTACGTGAAAGGGGCAGAGAGCGAAGGTAACGCCCAGATAGACGTTGAAGGAGAAGACAGCAAAATGGAAAGCCGAGATGGACCTGAAAGAGGAACAGATCACAGGGGAAAAGTAATACGTTTTAATGGGAGACACTAAAAAGGCCGTGAAAGGGCAGAGAGGACACTCACAATAGATATAACGGGTGCCCAGATAGACGGAAGAGGTGAAGAAATATATGAAAGGGACACATGAAATAGTCTTGCTGTTGGAGAGGTGGGGTGAGGTAAGGTGGGAGGGGGGGAGGGTGGGGGAGGGGGAGGGTGGGGGGCGTGGGATAAAGCGGGGAGGTATCCCAGAAGGGCGGAGAATGGCGTAGGAAGACGGTCGTGGCAACAGGAAGTGAGGACAATGCTATATGGGCGCGGAATAGCTGGAATGAGATAATTCCATCGGCAAACGGTGGCGTGTGTGTGGCGGGCGGGGCGGGCAGGGAGGGGGTAGAGAAGAGACAGCACGGAGTTATTTCCAGATGAACGAGGAAGGGATTTTTCCAGATGGCCGTCAAAAGGGAGGGGTCAGGAGACTCCCGCATTAATCAGTTTTAAGAACACTGGGGGCAGTCTATTCCCGATGGGGCTTAGACTAAGGGGGATGGGGGGTGGGGAGCCGTGGGGCGGGGAGCGGAGAATGGGGCGGGGAGCGGGGGCGGGGAGCGGGGGGCGGGGAAAAAGTATCGGCGCTACAGCCGACCACCCGAGGTGCGAGGGCAGGAGGGAGGGATGGAGGGGGTGTAGAAGGGATGAAGGGGAGCCAGCAGGTGGGATGAAAACGGTGGGAGTGGGGAGGAAGGTGAGGGGAAGGTGGGGGGGGGGGGGTTATGATGAGACATCAGTCTTCAGGCGAATGACCGGGCCTCAGTTGGGGGGGGGGGGGGAGGAGAGTTGGCGGGTGGCAGCCGCTATGCATCCTACAGTCGAGGGACAGGGAGAGGAGGACGAGGAGGAGGGGGAGGAGGGTGGACGTGGGGGAGGTGGTAGGGCGGTTGGGGTGGACCTGAGGGAGGTGGTAGGGCGGTAGGGGTGGCCGTGGGGGAGGTGGCAGGGCGGTAGGGGCGGCGTCGTCCATTTGGTGACATCAAGTAAGGGACACTTGTCGCGTGAAGCCCTGATGAATCGACCGCCCGGTAATGGATAGCAAACAGATTGGACGGCGCTGGCCCTATTACACACAGTGATTAGCACGTAACTGTGGACCGAGGTGAGATATGGCGGGTTGTCAGACGCCCGGGCTGGGCTGGGCTGGGCTGAGATGGGAAGGGTTGGAGGGTGGCGGGGGCGTGTGGTTGTTCTTAAGGGGAGGAAACGGAGAGTATTTTACTCTTAGATTGATAGATGAACACGTTAAGTATATTTCCCGTCATCCCAAATATCTTTGCCACGATAGAAGGTCTAAATTAAGGGATCTCTGTAGCTACGCTCATGACGATAAAAAATATATAAATCACATCGATATTTAGCGTCAGCAGTTTTGTTTCCTGTCGGAGATAGTACTGTGAAACTTAATCCCCGTCTAAATAACGTCTGGCAGAATGGTGTATCCAGTCGCTCACACGGCATACGGCCCTACAATAGCTTCCACAACTGTCCGCATTGTGCCCTTTTGCAAGACCGATTAATGTTCCATTCTGAAAAAGGTCATTTTTTTCCATGAACGACATATTTTTTTTATCTCCCATGACCGAGTATAATAACTTGTTTCTTCCTTGAGGAAAAACAAAGTCCCAGAGCCAGAGGTAGGGCACTGACATGATCACGTGGCTTCAAATGGCGTTTATACTTCTTGTTTAGACAATAGGCTCGCTTGCTAATATACTTAAAGTTACATGTGGAGCTGACCGTTGCAACGGCTGTACCAAAATAAACATAAACAGGAAATGTTACCTTTGACCACAAGCAGTGTCAACGGAACCGCCAAAGAAACAGTGGCGCTCCGGACGCTTCTATTGTCTCATATAATTTAGCGCTTGGGCCCCCTGTCGGTGGCACCGGTAAACGACTTGTTTACACACGTTTATGACGTTTCAAATCAGCACAAGTTTTCATTTTTGTGGCGGACAATTCATGAATTTGAAATGTTTTGCTCATTGGCAGATAATTGGTGAACGATATGGTAGGTGTTTATTGTCTGTTATGTCCCTTAAGGCCTTAGGTTTGTGTTCTTATACGCAAATTTGGCATTCAAAAACAGCGAAACAACTCCACATGCAACTTTAATATAGCCGGTCGATTGCTCATGCATTGGTCTGTTGCTCGTGTCTAATTCTACAAGCCCCAATCTCAAAAGGTCTGGTGGACAGTGGCTCCACCGCGTGAGTAACGTACGAGTTATTCGCATGCGTTTGATCAGTTTGGTGCCGAGAGAGCCAGACGATGTAAGATAAACTAACATGCTAGTAATGACTGGTTAGCTTTCACCTGTCCACATGACGGTCGTCGGCGAGCAGACACACACAGACGCATGCTAATGTCCTATTCTAGAGCGAAATGTTATGCCACTGGCGTTTCGAACTTACGGGCCCAGATGGGGCTAGTAAAACTGGGTGGCCGGAACAGCCCTAGCGGATGTTCCTCAGACGGTGAAGCTTTTTCACTGCGTATTCCGAAGAGGCAGTCAAAATTAACTTTAAAAATTTAGTTTATTTTGAATCCCGCGCTGGCTCTTGAATAGCGAGTTGTTCCCATTTTTGTATTTATAAGAATTACAACTTTTATTTTGCCATACTCTGTTATGTCTCAAAATGAAATAATGTTGCTAAAATTGGTTGAAAGGATGGTGAATGAAATATGGTACCGAGCAACCAGGCGTTAGAATTCTATGAGACCATACTCTTGGTCACAACTGCCATCGGGCAGAATATATATCACAGTGGACTCTTATGAAATAGGGGTGATCATGGGACGTCGACTGGCATGTCGTGTTTCACCAGGCGTCAAGGATGTGGCTGCGCTGCAGGCTAATGGCTATAGCTGTGGCCATACCCACGGAATATCAATTTCCGCTGAGAACCCGAGGAAGCCGCTGACCGCTTATACAGCTTCTGGGTAACTTTTTGCTACGCTGTTTCCTGGCGACCTTTAGTGGTGGTTACCATGGCTCGGACAACCTCACCAGTCGCCCTTCCTTTACCCAACACCCTGTAGGCTGACTGCCCTGCCACTCCCTCCCTCCCTCACTCAATCACTCACTCAGTCTTCCATCATCTCCGTCCTCTTACCTGCCCCGGTTTAGCTGGCCTTTGTAACAGTCAACCAGACGCCGGATGGACCCCCCACCCCCTAACCACCCTCCTTCTCAAGATGGCAGTGAGCTCCATACCATCCGTAGGCCTACCTTTGTCTCTGTCGTCAAAACAGCGCTTCGCCTATTTAGGCCGCCCCCCGTTGTTCGTTGTCACCAGCAACTTATTTTTGTTGTTGTCATATGACGCATTTCCAGCGTTGCTACGTTAGGGTAGTTTGAAAAGAGATTAGTCCATCGATTCCACGGCCATTATCGCTTAACACATCAGGAAGGAACACGTTTTCCACGTCTTTGAAATGCTTCCACGCAATATCGATGGTTGTCTGTCATTTTATGTCACCAAAACTAAAACAAGTTCGTTTTATATATGTGTCCATGTGTTCAGTTACCGCTTCAAGGTGTTTCAACCAGTGGGGCGACAGGGCATGCGGGGTGTACAACTGGTGGTTGCGTTTTGTTTGCTACCCTACTATCAGTCAAATGGGTGCCGGAAGTGTGTGTGTGGGGTTAGGGGGGGGGCCCTGGTAACCCCTTCCCATTGTTTAAAGTGTACTGTACTACCAAGCGTAAACCTCTTCCATTATGGGTGTGGCATCAGTTACACGTGTTAACATCAGCTCTATCATAGTCACAAAGGATTTAATTACGCCATCTGTTAAATAATTTCAACCATCATATGATTGATGATGATCTGTGGCCATGCACAGTTCATGAATAAAACCATGATTACATAAACCATATAGATTATACATGTTATAAAAAGTGGCTACCCAGTAGACATATGTCATATTTCGCACCGACAAGCATATTGGTCTATGATTTAAAACAAGAAAAAAATGTGTTAATAATTCACGCTGAGCATTGACTGTTTCACTACCTGTTTCTGCTGTTCGGCATTTCTTGCTTCATTTCCCACAACATGTATTGTAATGTACGGCAACCCATATTGAGCTCTGTCTGGTGGAAGCAATAAAAACCTATGGGAAAGCCACCGACCCATTTCCTTTCGCCGCCATCCTAGTCATTGCCAGTGGCATACCGGAAGTACTATATCTCGCCTTCGTCCGCTCTCCCGTCGCCAGAGGTCGCTTGTGCCTCGGAATACGCATGCTTCACCTGACGCTAGACTCATTTAGGGTGACGATGGAAAATCATTTACAGCATATCTGCATATTTTTTTTATATTTTAAAAAGAAATGCACGTTACGTACGACCATATGTCTTGTAACCTTTGCCAAAAAAAAACGTTGCGGTAGCACAGTAAAGAGAACATTATATGCAGGAAAGAGAATGAGAGAAACGAGAACTGTCGTGATATACAACCAAATGTATTTAAGGCAATCCCACTTATCTTGTCATCTTTATTTGTAGATAAGATTAAATATTTTAATATAAATATAAATATATGTTCTTTAAACATTTGCACATTGATGGATGTTTTTTTTATGTCACTGAACCAATTGTTACTCGCAATCCGTTTAGAAAAGTCAACATATCATTACATTACATACGTGCAAAAAAATACGGATATTGAACGAACTGTATCAATATTTAATGACAGCGTATATTTACTTCACATTAACCGGATGTTGATGTGAAATCAGCTGCAGGTATATATCGTTTTTCAAATTTAATCAACGTCAGAAGCGTGAGTTCATGGTCGAATTACACGTATGACAAAGTAGTGTTTGAAGTAACCTGTACAAATGTGCCGACAGTTTAATAGAAGTTTGTTGATCTTCTTTATTAAATAGTATAATATCATGTCGGGGTCAGTTTATGGGAGTTGAACGAGACATTAAGCGGTGCGGTGACTCATTACCTGCTAGAAATGTTCGTGATGACCGTCACGTGAGCGGAACCTCTAGTCGGGTGATATGGGATGTCCAATAAGAGCCATGATATTTATATATATATATATATATATCAATCTTCGTCATGTTTGATAATGTCAAATTATCGATCGAACAGTCCTTTTTTTAGCATAAAAAGCTATTTGCGCTTTTCACGTTGGATATTGTTCCATCGTAGCCTCCGACACCAGGATATCAAACACGATTACCGCTCGTACACAAAAGCAGTTTCCGTACATCGTTATATTAGTATATATAGCACTTGAGGTCGCGCGGTGATGATGCCAGTGGGCGGCGGGAGGGTCTTTTGTCACAGTGGGAGGGAGGCGGGTTGTTCATTGATTCTGATCTCTCGGTTTGTATACCTTTATACTTTACCTCCGGCAGACGCCACGCGGCGAAAACCACAGGTTTCCTTGCCCATTGCCACAAAGGAACTCCACCGCCATCTATACGTGGCGGCCTGGTGATTTCTTTCCGGACACCATCTCACGGGACCAATTCGATAATCTGGTTCTATTTAGCGGCTAAAATAGGATGCTTCACAACGGGTCGGTCAGGATCTGGTCGCCAAAAAAAAAGTGAATTTTCATCTAACGCACGCTGTGGTTTGGATCGTTGCCACGTTACCTTGACAAACAAACACCATATGATATCATGTCGGCGGCGTTATTCCGGCTTGTACTCAGACTTGCAATAATGGAAGTAAACACTCCCCAGGCTACGCCTGGACACTGCCTGCCAAATCAATCCACAATCGTTGAAGTAGAGGTCTGCACTTGACGTCCCCATTGCGTAGAGAAGTGCTGCATAATGCAACCAGTAGTTATAATCAATGGAAACACATATTCAACGATGCAAAAAAAGTATGCCTGATACATGTATTGTCTTCTAGCGAGGAGAAGATTGCATGTCGTTCAATGAACATCCGTATAAATCGCAACGTATCATACTATGTAAAAGATTCAATTGATAAGAGATGAAACATCCTATATCGGTACATATACTCAAAGCTTGGAACCGCGTGTATAATTTTAGCGAAGCATACAACCATATCGCTCTGATAAGTTGGTTGGCATCCCTCCGTCTACGAAAGACGATGGATTTTGCAGCTTTGTTGGATTTCAAGTAACACTATTTGCGTCGCGACATTTGCGCTTATGACTGAACAAGCCTATCTGTGACCGACAGAGCTTCCCGCAGTCGTCGCATCGATGACCCGTCGACAGGTCCTGGTTTGTACTCACTGGGCGCCTAGATTGGCTTTTCAAATCCAGTTTGTCAAACCAGAGCCCGTCGTGGTGGGCCATTCCCTCACGCACGTGACCATACCCTCTTTTCGGATGCTAGGTCCTCCTAAGAATGTGTATGGATGCCGAAGGCCCTCATGTCACGCTTGCAAACATCCTTAAACCTGAGCTTTGGCCGTTCAGTTGGCCTTTTGCCATCGGCAAGCTCACCGTAGAGCACATCCTTTGGAATGCGTTCATATTGCATTCGATGAACGTTTCCAAGCCAACGGAAACGTCGTAGTTTCACAAGAGCAAAAATGCTCGGGAGGTTGGCCCTGGTTAACACGTCGGCATTTGTTACCTTGTCTTGCCAAGAAATGCCTAATATATTTCGCAGGCAACGAAGATGGAAGTCGTTTAACTTTTGTTCTTGGCCACGATATGTAGTCCACGTTTCACTGCCATACAGCAGGCTAATTAGAACACACGCCCTGTAGATTAGCATTGTGGTGCGAATGGTTAGATTTCAATTGTTCCAAGCACGTTTGTTTAACCGACCAAAGGTGGTGGCTGCCTTCCCAATGCGAGTATTCATTTCTTTGTCCAGGGATAAATTATCCGTGACGGTACTTCCCAGGTAACACAACTTATTCACCACCTCTAAAGGCATGTTATTTAGGGGAATCACTGGTAATCACCTTGGCTCAGCACGACTGTTTTCTTAACACTAATAGTCAGAGCGAATAAAGCACACGCGTTTGAGAGTCGATCCATGAGTCTCTGCAGCTGGCTTTCTGAGTGCGCAACCAGTGCTGCGTCGTCAGTAAATAGCAGTTCCCTTATTAGGAAGCGCCTCCGCTTGGACTCCGCTTGGACTCCGCTTGGACACGCAATCTGGAAAGGTTGTACAATTTGCTCATCCGATCTGGTGTGCAGGTAAACCCCCTCCGCATCCTCATCAAATGCGTGCGAAAAGAGCATAAAAAAAAAGATACCAAATAAAGTTGGCGCAAGAAAACAACCCTGCTTCACGCCATTTCTGACTTGGAAGCTCTCGGACGTAGCTCCGTCGAACTGTACTGTGCTGAACGAGTGTTCGTGAGAGGGGGGGGGGGGGGGGTGTTGAATAGTCTGCGGGGGCAGCCAATAGACTCCAAGATTTTGTACAACCCGGATCTGCTGACCGTATCAAAAACTTTGGTGAGATCAACAAAAGCAAGATAGAGGGGCTTGTGCTGCTCTGTACATTTCTCTTGGAGTTGACGCAACGAGAATATCATGTCGACAGTGGAACCTGAGGCGCCCTGATAAACTGTCTAAGTAAGCGTAATACTCCAATCATAAGTAACACTATGGCTGGTTGGCTTCTGTTACCTATTGCATTGTATTGTACACAATTATGTAACTGATTTTTGTTGTATTAAATTGCTTAATTGGCGAAAGGGTGGACTTTTTATATGGTAGGCTAATTCATATAATAATAGGGAACTTGCAAATATGGAGACGGAGAGAGGAGACTAGACGGCCTCAAGCATACATTTATTAATGAATCAACAGTAAGACGCCCAGACAATGTGTCCAGCCAATTTCTGTGTTGATATAATCGAATATGTAGCGCTCTGACGTCATAATGATAGGCTTCATATTAAAAAATTAATGCTTCAGCTGACTATCTATATATATAGTAGGCTTAGTATATACGGTGGCGCCTCTGCCGGGGACTGCGCCCACCAGACGACCACGTGACAGCCATTCGCCTGAGGGAGATTGTTACGGCTTTCCCTGAGAATTGGCGGGAAGATCGTATCACCGAAACCATCATGTTTTGTGAGGCGGGCATTGCCTCACAAAACAGAGCAAGCCCTGGCACAAAACTCAAATCTCACGGAGGCAGATGGGTTCGTACAGTAACCGGATATGACAAGCCTTGGTTTGTGTGTCACTCAAATGTACAAGCTGAAGCCGTTTTAGCGACGGAGATTCGCAACCCGCCGCCAGCCCCGAGCACAAGGAACCTATCACGCGCGGAGTTATCCCAGGAGTTCCATTGTGTTTGGTGGTGCACTCCGGTCCAGGGGCCGTATTCATAATCCCCTCGTAAGTTACGTACGAAAAGTTCATTTGCGTCTTAGCCTCCTTTCGAAATCCTTTTCGACATAATTTTAGCGATTTCTTAATTCAGAAAATCTACTTCTTGCGTGACTAGTTATGTATTTTGAACCCGATAATCGCTCGACAAATCTTCCACTTAGCGCTAAGTCTAGTGGCATAGCCTAAGTGGCGATTATGAATATGGGCCCAGAGCCGTAAATGAGTAAATGTACGTTTTGGCATATACAAATGTACGCGTTGAATTATTATATATGGCAGAAGACTTTGCGGGTAAAACAACACATAGGTGTGTCTTAGTAACCATTAATACACAGCAGATAATACAACATCCCAAACAGTGGCCATCGAGCTGCTAGGGACCCTCCCCCCCCCCCCACCTCCTCCACTTTCCGCCCATCATAGCCCACCAGCTTGGGGCACGTTTTTACATTAAAAAAAATGTTCTCCAATTATAGCCAATCGCCGACATTGTTTCTTCATCTTCATGGGAAATTGACACCAGAGAACCAAGATGGCCGACTAAAGACAAATTGAGGGAGCATTTTTAGAATATCTATTAATAATGGGCCTATTACTTGGGGCCAGATATTTTCTGCCTTGTTTTCCTTATTAGTATTAGTAGTTCACATGCCAAATATGTCAGTATATATGAAAGACGATTTATCATATAATATTTATAATGTTATCTGAGAAGAAATAGCTAAACAAGAAAAAAAAACTAGAAATCAAATCTCATGAGCATTGTTGGCAATCGGACAGCTTGGCGGACATGGTCGATATGCGCTTAGCACGAAAAAAAGATGCACAGGTAGACAATTATGGCTATCAAGTTCATAAGTAGCAGGCATTATTGATTGTCTAGCACAGCAAGAAACGGCGGTACGTCGACGAATAATGCAGGCCGATGAACCCTGTAAAGGGTATTGTCCTATCAGCCATGCGACGTCGGTTAATGAATGCGAGAAACAAATAGCAAAACAGACATCATGGCTCAAACCACCATTGTCCCCGGCCCGTTAGCGTTTACACGGTTACCAATCATTCCCTGCCTCCAGCGACGCAAACACCTACAAAAAACCTTTACAAAAACAGGCATACTTCTAATTGGAGATGATGTAGTATGCTACTAATATCCTACAATTACCTGAACCCTAATGGCGAGGGGGGAACACTGACGTTTAACTGCTGACTGACGTTTATGTACTAGCGCAATAGCGTCATGAGGCTTGTGATCCAATTCCGCGTTTGAGCAATCCCTTCATCTTATATATATATATATCTATAAGATGTATACATATATCTATTAGATAGCCATGTAATCCGGCGGTTGACACGTCTCGCTTCCGGCAGACAACGTGACATTAGCAGGGATCGATGGCCACTTCTGCTGATATCTTTCCCGGACCCGGATCGATGCCGGCAGCGAGGTGTTCCTAAACCCTGCTCCATAACGTCCCCTGCGTTTATCCTCAGAGCAACACCTCCCGGCGCCTATTAGGTGTCGCCGTAATCACGCCAAGTGGCGAGACTGTCTCCAGAACGTCGACGCCGAGACTCGATGGAAAGTATACTGACGCCTTGTAGGTCGTATATTATTATGTGGAATAGTGAGGTCTGGCGTCCCGATAGAGTTACCCCGTGTTATTTGTCGTCTGTTATTATGTGGAATAGTGAGGTCTGGCGTCCCGATAGAGTTACCCCGTGTTATTTGTCGTATGTTATTATGTGGAATAGTGAGGTCTGGCGTCACGATAGAGTTACCTCGTGTTATTTGTCGTATGTTATTATGTGGAATAGTGAGGTCTGGCGTCCCGATAGAGTTACCCCGTGTTATTTGTCGTATGTTATTATGTGGAATAGTGAGGTCTGGCGTCCCGCTAGAGTTACCCCGTGTTATTTGTCGTCTGTTATTATGTGGAATAGTGAGGTCTGGCGTCCCGATAGAGTTACCCCGTGTTATTTGTCGTATGTTATGATGTGGAATAGTGAGGTCTGGCGTCCCGATAGAGTTACCCCGTGTTATTTGTCGTATGTTATTATGTGGAATAGTGAGATCTGGCGTCCCGATAGAGTTACCCCGTGTTATTTGTCGTCTGTTATTATGTGGAATAGTAAGGTCTGGCGTCCCGATAGAGTTACCCCGTGTTATTTGTCGTATGTTATTATGTGGAATAGTAAGGTCTGGCGTCCCGATAGAGTTACCCCCGTGTTATTTGTCGTATGTTATTATGTGGAATAGTGAGGTCTGGCGTCCCGATAGAGTTACCCCGTGTTATTTGTCGTCTGTTATTATGTGGAATAGTGAGGTCTGGCGCCCCGATAGAGTTACCCCCGTGTTATTTGTCGTATGTTATTATGTGGAATAGTGAGGTCTGGCGCCCCGATAGAGTTACCCCGTGTTATTTGTCGTATGTTATTATGTGGAATAGTGGAGTCTGGCGTCACGATAGAGTTACCCCGTGTTATTTGTCGTCTGTTATTATGTGGAATAGTGAGGTCTGGCGCCCCGATAGAGTTACCCCGTGTTATTTGTCGTATGTTATTATGTGGAATAGTGAGGTCTGGCGTCCCGATAGAGTTACCCCGTGTTATTTGTCGTATGTTATCATGTGGAATAACGAATCCCTGCATAATGACGTGCAACGTCCTGCAAAATAACAGATAACATCCAGCATGCGACGTCCTGCCGATTACCATATAACATTCTGCATAATGGCGCGTGACATCCAGTAAACTGACACATCAGATCCAGCATAATGGCGCGTGACATTCAGTAAACTGACACATCAGATCCAGCATAATGGCGCGTGACATCCAGTAAAATGACGCATCAGATCCAGCATAATGGCGCGTGACATCCAGTAAAATGACGCATCAGATCCAGCATAATGGCGCGTGACATTCAGTAAAATGACGCATCAGATCCAGCATAATGGCGCGTGGCATCCAGTAAAATGACGCATCAGATCCAGCATAATGGCGCGTGACATTCAGTAAAATGACGCATCAGATCCAGCATAATGGCGCGTGACATCCAGTAAAATGACGCATCAGATCCAGCATAATGGCGCGTGACATCCAGTAAAATGACGCATCAGATCCAGCATAATGGCGCGTGACATTCAGTAAAATGACGCATCAGATCCAGCATAATGGCGCGTCACATCCAGTAAAATGACGCATCAGATCCAGCATAATGGCGCGTGACATCCAGTAAAATGACGCATCAGATCCAGCATAATGGCGCGTGACATCCAGTAAAATGACGCATCAGATCCAGCATAATGGCGCGTGACATTCAGTAAAATGACGCATCAGATCCAGCATAATGGCGCGTGACATCCAGTAAAATGACGCATCAGATCCAGCATAATGGCGCGTGACATTCTGCATAATGACGTGCGGCATACGACCTTTATATAGCTAGCACACGCTCATGCAACCAATAACTAGGAAAGATATGAGATACAAACTTGAGGTGAAAACAAGAGCAAAATACAAGGCCAGTGTACGAGACACGAAGCGACTAGCTCCGTCTCATCTGACCAGGCACCACCCCAACCCCCTTTCCCGCCCCACACACGCACAGCAGAAACGCCGATATCAACGGGGAATACAGTCTGACCTTGGCGTGTGGGGAGCGAGATAACCTGTCGCGGAGAGGTTTTTAATTGCCTTCCTGTGTCGTGCGGGGAAGGTGGTCCGCGAAATGAGCCAGGGTGTGATGGGATCGGGTTGGAGGTGAAGGTGGAGGCGGGGTAGGGGTGGGGTGAGGGTGGAGACCTGGGGGTGGAAGTGAAGGCGCGGTGGGGGCCTAGGGGTTGGGGGCCTGGGGGTGGAGGTGGGGGTAAGGGTGGGGACCTGGGGGTGGAGGCGGCTGGGGTTGGGGGACTTGGGAGTGGTGGTGGTTGCATATGAAGACGACTGGATGTTGTTGGCCTGTGGCCGCCAGGCGCGGGGGCGTGCTGGACGGAAAAAGCCTTTCGCGTCAGGTAACACATTACCAGGGACGACGACGGGGGGGTAAAGAGAGTGACGGGTTACGGTGGTATAGCGCTGCTGTAATGCAATAGGAACGACCTTCCTGTACGTGCGGTATAATCTGTCACTACCACCAGCAGCGGCAGCAGTTGCACAACTACCTACATTGAATGGTTCATCTGTCTTTACGGCCCCACCCCCACCGACTCTCATTAATGACTCTAATTTGGAACCCCGACGAGCAGCCACTCCACTGGACCTCGCGTGATTGCGCCACTGGACCTCGCGTGTATGCGCCACTGTACCACGCGACGCTGCACAGTGCCATGCCACCCCCGTCCACTTTCCCCAGCTTCCCCAGCCTCAAACATCTCACAGCCCCTCCCCGGAAGCCCCCAGTCTGACCCACCATACGGCACCCTGGCTAGCCGGACTACCGGCCACTCTGCAATGAAATATTCAGCCCGACAGAGGAGTATGGCGTAGGCTGACACCTAAATAAAGCTCCTCTCCCCTCATACCCCCGTCATTATTGTTCCCATTGCCTCCCCACCCCCACCAGGCCACACTTGCTAGATATCACGTGCGACGTCTGGCATTCATATTAGCCACCGGAGTCGGCATGCCCAGTGCGATGGCGTCCGCGCCGTGCCGCTACCACGGCCATTCCCCCCGAGCCGCGCCGATCCCATCGCCGCTCCCGCCGCTCCCGCCCCTCCCGTCCCCACTCTGGCCGGCTTCCACCGCCGCTTCCACCGCCGCTTCCACCGCCGCTCCCACCGCCGCTTCCACCGCCGCTTCCACCGCCGCTTCCACCGCCGCTTCCACCGCCGCTTCCACCGCCGCTTCCACCGCCGCTTCCACCGCCGCTTCCACCGCCGCTTTCGCCGCCGCTTCCACCGCCGCTTCCACCGCCGCTTCCACCGCCGCTTTCGCCGCCGCTTCCACCGCCGCTTCCACCGCCGCTTCCACCGCCGCTTTCACCGCCGCTTCCACCGCCGCTTGCTTTCACTGCTGCTTTCACCGCCCCCCTCTCCAACTCCCACTAACACTAAGTCTTCAGAGAGCACCCACCCCCCCCCCCCCTTGGGAAACTGAAAGTACCCTGTTAAAGTCGGGTTCTGCAAGCCCAAGCACCCCGCCGCCCCCCCCCCCGGTCGCAAGTTTTTCAGAGAGCACACACCTCGGTCGGAAGATTTCAGAGAGCAACCCCCCCCCCCCCCCCCCTTGGCCAATTCCTAGATCCGCCCCTGGACCTACATAATATTTATTCATCTATATAATATTCTATACCATTGAATTGCGGAAGAAACGTGTCATAACTTATTGACCATATGTACTGACATGTACAGACGGGCAAGACACCGAACTGCTCGATCTGAATGCAAAACTACCGAACTGTTCGCCACGAGATCAAGGAAAACCTCTCCCAGTCTATTGGCGTGATGCGACCTTGCGCGCGCCCAGACATATATTATGTAGCAAGGTGTTGACAACAAGAGTCCAATATTCGATTGATCTATTCCGGTCTTGACAGGATTTGGACAAACCAATGGACGCATCTCAAGAGACGTTCTCGTCGAGTCACTTAACAAACAGATTTGAGAGAGGCTGTGGGCGCGGATTCAGGATTTTGTGAATGGGGCGGGAGGAGGGATTACGATTCCACACGGAAAATGGCGCGTAAAATGTAGATCAATATTTTCGATGATGTAGATCTGTAGTTGTATTTGATATAGCAACGACATTGAAGTTAAATATATTATCAGTTGTTGCATTTTGAGATTTATATGTATGTATCAATATATTAGAAATAATGAAAAAACAAATGTCTTCGCCCGGTCTGCCCCTGCTTTTTTGGGTGCGGCAGGGCATAAACGCTGGCTCGTTTTAGCCTTAGTCCACATGTGGGTCGCAAGCACAACTGTGACTGTCATCGGGGGAACATTTATGTCGGGGTCTCTTGTGCGATGGGGCAGGAACGATTGTCAGATGGCTAACGGGGCGACGTGGACGTGGCTGTTGTTAGGGGTAACCATGCAAACTTGGTTGTGAGACAAGTCTCTTCATGTGCGCATGGCATTCTCATAGATAGAGGTGTGAAACACAAATAAATTTCTATAAGTATATAAACTAGTTTCAAAATATTTAGTATGTTATATACATACAACTCAAAAACTATGAGATGTCAGCAACCTTCATAGCTAGTGATAGGTCAGGACAAGTGGCAAGCGTCATTTGGTCTCTTGCACTGCTGTCATTGTGCCCGAAGGGGGCGGGGGAGTCTCGCAATATATAAACATATATGTGCCACCCGAATCTGACTATATTTTTGCAGATTATCTGTTTAGATCTTTGCAGGGGTCACTCTACTCCGGATTGCAATTGGTATGGATAAGCACCCAGTCTTGAAACCGAGGACAAATGACGTCAGTTTCAGGCTTTAAAGACCGGAACGTATACGGGGATGGGGGGGGGGGGGGCGGGGATACCTTTTCCGATCTCCACGATTGGCATCAAGAAATTCTTGGATTCACAATCTTGGCATTTTTGAGGGATCGTTATCCGTACAATTTTTGGTCAAACACGAAGACCCTTTGCCTATTTACCACGATCCCTTATAGCAGTCGGCGAATTACTCGATATTTGCGATATCAACATTAAGGTGTCTTCTGTCGCGCCCAGCTTTAAATGTCATAATCTTGGAGATTCAATATGGCTTTTCCTAATTCTTTGGGATTCGCGATTCAGAGGGGTATTCCCCCCCCCCCCCCACCCTATACAGGAACGCCCCACCGGAACAAGACGGGTGTATCAACCGTGTGATGACTGTCTGCTTCCATGCGTACAGGGCGATCACCACCGCCTTCCTCCCGCTCCCCGCTCCCCGCTCCCCGCTCCCCGCTCCCTGCCCTTCCCCTCCGCCATGCCCAAAGAAACATAGTTCAGCTGATGGCTACGTGCACTTTGGGCTCTGAAAGCCGAGGGTCGCACGTGTTTGCGGTAACTAATAACGGTAGGCTAGTCGTCGCACGGTACGCATTCAGCCACATGCAATAATCATGCACTACCCTGGACGAACTGCCGCTAATACCTTGCCACCCGGGGTATTATTATCAACCAGCTATAGATTCCGGGCATTATCACCCTGAGTGATGGCCAGTCACGAGGTGATGGTGCCTGGCAGCGTCCGTCTATCGTTGCCTATTGTGCTGGCAAGCTCCCCGCACGGTGGCGCTACGCGAGCTCCGCTCCTGCCGGCCGGGGGGAAAATTTCCACATTCTTGAAAACGGTCAAATCAGCTGTGACTTTTTGCAACGTTATAATTTTCAAGAATAAAACATAAAAATGACGAGCTGTGTGTATTTAATGCAGCAAAAAACATCTTGTACCCTTTCGAAAAAGTTTTAACTGTGACTGAACTTTTTCATCTTTTCATCACCTGATACCGTGCGTTATTAGGCTTAGGCTGGGTCCCCGGCATTAATTTGTAGAAATGCGCGGCGCATTATTCCTATCAATTTGCGCAGCGCCGCCCTGGCGAGCGAGTGTGATTATGCATTGAGGATGTAGGCGACAACAGAAATATGATGGAGCCCTAGCGGAGTGAGTCGAAGGCAGAGAGTGTCGTGCTGGGTGGAGAGGGACGCGCTCGCTCATCTCTGCAACAGGCAGCAGACGACATTTTCCATCTCCGATTCGTTGTTCTCCGTTCTCGCGCAGCCTCCCGGGACTTGCATTGTGACGTCACAATGGGTTCCTCGCCTGATAACTCGGCCTCCCTCAGCAGTTTTCCCCCCCAATGCGGAAATGAATAATGTTGTCGTTTTCCGTAAATTATTTGTTTCTGTGATTACTCCGGTCACGGATATGGTGGTTGTTAATGCTCTGCTCCACGATATCTTACTCCTTCCCCAACGCACAGCGGCCCACATTAGCCTTGTCTGCTACCGGCGGCCATTGGCGCCACCACCAAGAGAAGATATTGACTCCACGTAAATGATTTATTGCTGATATACAAAAAAAGAGAGATAAAAAGTAGAAAGTATACGAGACAGGGAGATTGTCTTTTAGCGTGTGGGCACGTTTACAATCAGGGCATCAATCCTGGATCCATCCGATGGATCTAAAACTGCAATTGCGTCTGTTTATAAATGAGGTAGGTATGTTTTAATATATGATATCTAATGACATGTTCTTCATTTTCTGTTAATGATACTATATTCTATCAGATTGCCTGGACGCCTGGGCTTCAGCCATGTATCATATGATGTCGTATCTGTAGCTGATTAAACTGACTAACTAGGGACAAGGGCTGCGACGTAAGTACGCTGTTACTGGGAAACGACACGACCAACCAGGCGGAAGCACAAAACTTAGATTTCGACGTTTTGCTCCAGCAGAACGGCAAAACATGGAACTAATGGGAATAGGGTCGAGTTGCGGCAGAACATGTATGTATTTAACGCTAACAACCTCGTTTTGTTATCTTTTAATATAGCAAGGCGACAGGGGCTGAGTCGGGGGTTTGGGTGTCAGTGTGGCGTGGTGGGGTGGGGACATACACTGGTGTCTACGCCACCCACCTCGTAGGTCGGGGTTCGGCTGTCAGTGTGGTGGGGTGGGGACATACACTGGTGTCTACACGGCCCACCTCGTAGGTCGGGGTTCGGCTGTCAGTGTGGTGGGGTGGGGACATACACTGGTGTCTACACGGCCCACCTCGTAGGTAGGGGTTTGACTGTCAGTGTGGTGAGATAGGGATATACACTGGTGTCTACACGGCCCACCTCGTAGGTCGGGGTTTGGCTGTCCGTGTGGTGGGGTGGGGACATAAACTGGTGTCTACACGGCCCACCTCGTAGGTCGGGGATTGACTGTCAGTGGGGTGGGGTGAGGACATACACTGGTGTCTACACGGCCCACCTCGTAGGTCGGGGTTTGGCTGTCAGTGTGGTGGGATGGGGTGAGGACATACACTAGTGTCTACACGGCCCACCTCGTAGGTCGGGGTTTGGCTGTCCGTGTGGTGGGGTGGGGACATAAACTGGTGTCTACATCGCCCACCTCGTAGGTCGGGGTTTGGCTGTCAGTGTGGTGGGGTGGGGACATACACTGGTGTCTACACGGCCCACCTCGTAGGTCGGGGTTTGGCTGTCAGTGTGGTGGGGTGGGGTGAGGACATACACTGGTGTCTACACGGCCCACCTCGTAGGTCGGGGTTTGACTGTCAGTGTGGTGGGGTGAGGACATACACTGGTGTCTACACGGCCCACCTCGTAGGTCGGGGTTTGGCTGTCAGTGTGGTGGGGTGGGGACATACACTGGTGTCTACACGGCCCACCTCGTAGGTCGGGGTTTGGCTGTCAGTGTGGTGGGGTGGGGTGGGGACATACACTGGTGTCTACACGGCCCACCTCGTAGGTCGGAGTTTGGCTGTCCGTGTGGTGGGGTGAGGACATAAACTGGTGTCTACACGGCCCACCTCGTAGGTCGGGGTTTGGCTGTCCGTGTGGTGGGGTGGGGACATACACTGGGGTCTACACGTCCCACCTCGTAGGTTTGGGTTTGGCTGTCAATGTGGTGGGGTGGGGTGGGGACATATCCTGGCGTCTACATCGCCCACCTCGTAGGTCGGGGTTTGGGTGTCAGCGTGGTGGGGTGGGGTGGGGACATACACTGGTGTCTACACGGCCCACCTCGTAGGTCGGGGTTTGGCTGTCCGTGTGGTGGGGTGGGGTGGGGACATACACTGGTGTCTACACGGCCAACCTCGTAGGTCGGGGTTTGGCTGTCAGTGTGGTGAGGTGGGGTGGGGACATACACTGGTGTCTACACGGCCCACCTCGTAGGTCGGGGTTTGGGTGTCAGTGTGGTGGGGTGGGGTGAGGACATACACTGGTGTCTACACGGCCCACCTCGTAGGTCAGGGTTTGGCTGTCAGTGTGGTGGGGTGGGGACATACACTGGTGTCTACACGGCCCACCTCGTAGGTCGGGGTTTGGCTGTCAGTGTGGTGAGGTGGGGTGGGGACATACACTCGTGTCTACACGGCCCACGTCGTAGGTCGGGGTTTGGCTGTCAGTGTGGTGAGGTGGGGTGGGGACATACACTGGTGTCTACACGGCCCACCTCGTAGGTCGGGGTTTGGCTGTCAGTGTGGTGAGGTGGGGTGGGGACATACACTGGTGTCTACACGGCCCACCTCGTAGGTCGGGGTTTGGCTGTCAGTGTGGTGAGGTGGGGTGGGGACATACACTGGTGTCTACACGGCCCACCTCGTAGGTCGGGGTTTGACTGTCAGTGTGGTGGGGTGAGGACATACACTGGTGTCTACACGGCCCACCTCGTAGGTCAGGGTTTGGCTGTCAGTGTGGTGGGGTGGGGACATACACTGGTGTCTACACGGCCCACCTCGTAGGTCGGGGTTTGGCTGTCAGTGTGGTGAGGTGGGGTGGGGACATACACTGGTGTCTACACGGCCCACCTCGTAGGTCGGGGTTTGGGTGTCAGTGTGGTGGGGTGGGGTGAGGACATACACTGGTGTCTACACGGCCCACCTCGTAGGTCGGGGTTTGACTGTCAGCGTGGTGGGGTGAGGACATACACTGGTGTCTACACGGCCCACCTCGTAGGTCGGGGTTTGGGTGTCAGTGTGGTGGGGTGGGGTGAGGACATACACTGGTGTCTACACGGCCCACCTCGTAGGTCAGGGTTTGGCTGTCAGTGTGGTGGGGTGGGGACATACACTGGTGTCTACACGGCCCACCTCGTAGGTCGGGGTTTGGCTGTCAGTGTGGTGAGGTGGGGTGGGGACATACACTCGTGTCTACACGGCCCACGTCGTAGGTCGGGGTTTGGCTGTCAGTGTGGTGAGGTGGGGTGGGGACATACACTGGTGTCTACACGGCCCACCTCGTAGGTCGGGGTTTGGCTGTCAGTGTGGTGAGGTGGGGTGGGGACATACACTGGTGTCTACACGGCCCACCTCGTAGGTCGGGGTTTGGCTGTCAGTGTGGTGAGGTGGGGTGGGGACATACACTGGTGTCTACACGGCCCACCTCGTAGGTCGGGGTTTGACTGTCAGTGTGGTGGGGTGAGGACATACACTGGTGTCTACACGGCCCACCTCGTAGGTCAGGGTTTGGCTGTCAGCGTGGTGGGGTGGGGACATACACTGGTGTCTACACGGCCCACCTCGTAGGTCGGGGTTTGGCTGTCAGTGTGGTGAGGTGGGGTGGGGACATACACTGGTGTCTACACGGCCCACCTCGTAGGTCGGGGTTTGGGTGTCAGTGTGGTGGGGTGGGGTGAGGACATACACTGGTGTCTACACGGCCCACCTCGTAGGTCGGGGTTTGACTGTCAGCGTGGTGGGGTGAGGACATACACTGGTGTCTACACGGCCCACCTCGTAGGTCGGGGTTTGGCTGTCAGTGTGGTGGGGTGGGGTGGGGACATACACTGGTGTCTACACGGCCCACCTCGTAGGTCGGGGTTCGGCTGTCAGTGTGGTGGGGTGGGGACATACACTGGTGTCTACACGGCCCACCTCGTAGGTCGGGGTTCGGCTGTCAGTGTGGTGGGGTGGGGACATACACTGGTGTCTACACGGCCCACCTCGTAGGTAGGGGTTTGACTGTCAGTGTGGTGAGATGGGGATATACACTGGTGTCTACACGGCCCACCTCGTAGGTCGGGGTTTGGCTGTCCGTGTGGTGGGGTGGGGACATAAACTGGTGTCTACACGGCCCACCTCGTAGGTCGGGGATTGACTGTCAGTGGGGTGGGGTGAGGACATACACTGGTGTCTACACGGCCCACCTCGTAGGTCGGGGTTTGGCTGTCAGTGTGGTGGGATGGGGTGAGGACATACACTGGTGTCTACACGGCCCACCTCGTAGGTCGGGGTTTGGCTGTCCGTGTGGTGGGGTGGGGACATAAACTGGTGTCTACATCGCCCACCTCGTAGGTCGGGGTTTGGCTGTCAGTGTGGTGGGGTGGGGTGAGGACATACACTGGTGTCTACACGGCCCACCTCGTAGGTCGGGGTTCGACTGTCAGTGTGGTGGGGTGAGGACATACACTGGTGTCTACACGGCCCACCTCGTAGGTCGGGGTTTGGCTGTCAGTGTGGTGGGGTGGGGACATACACTGGTGTCTACACGGCCCACCTCGTAGGTCGGGGTTTGGCTGTCAGTGTGGTGGGGTGGGGTGGGGACATACACTGGTGTCTACACGGCCCACCTCGTAGGTCGGAGTTTGGCTGTCCGTGTGGTGGGGTGAGGACATAAACTGGTGTCTACACGTCCCACCTCGTAGGTTTGGGTTTGGCTGTCAATGTGGTGGGGTGGGGTGGGGACATATCCTGGCGTCTACATCGCCCACCTCGTAGGTCGGGGTTTGGGTGTCAGCGTGGTGGGGTGGGGTGGGGACATACACTGGTGTCTACACGGCCCACCTCGTAGGTCGGGGTTTGGCTGTCCGTGTGGTGGGGTGGGGACATACACTGGTGTCTACACGGCCCACCTCGTAGGTCAGGGTTTGGCTGTCAGTGTGGTGAGGTGGGGTGGGGACATACACTGGTGTCTACACGGCCCACCTCGTAGGTCGGGGTTTGGGTGTCAGTGTGGTGGGGTGGGGTGAGGACATACACTGGTGTCTACAAGGCCCACCTCGTAGGTCGGGGTTTGGCTGTCAGTGTGGTGGGGTGGGGACATACACTGGTGTCTACACGGCCCACCTCGTAGGTCGGGGTTTGACTGTCAGTGTGGTGGGGTGAGGACATACACTGGTGTCTACACGGCCCACCTCGTAGGTCGGGGTTTGGCTGTCAGTGTGGTGGGATGGGGACATACACTGGTGTCTACACGGCCAACCTCGTAGGTCGGGGTTTGGCTGTCAGTGTGGTGAGGTGAGGACATACCCTGGTGTCTACACGGCCCACCTCGTAGGTCGGGGTTTGGCTGTCAGTGTGGTGGGGTGGGGTGAGGACATACACTGGTGTCTACACGGCCCACCTCGTAGGTTTGGGTTTGGCTGTCAATGTGGTGGGGTGGGGTGGGGACATACCCTGGCGTCTACATCGCCCACCTCGTAGGTCGGGGTTTGGGTGTCCGTGTGGTGGGGTGAGGACATACACTGGTGTCTACACGGCCCACCTCGTAGGTCGGGGTTTGGCTGTCAGTGTGGTGGGGTGGGGACATACACTGGTGTCTACACGGCCCACCTCGTAGGTCGGGGTTTGGCTGTTAGTGTGGTGGGGTGGGGTGGGGACATACACTGGTGTCTACACGGCCCACCTCGTAGGTCGGGGTTTGGCTGTCCGTGTGGTGGGATGAGGACATAAACTGGTGTCTACACGGCCCACCTCGTAGGTCGGGGTTTGGCTGTCAGTGTGGTGGGGTGGGGACATACACTGGTGTCTACACGGCCCACCTCGTAGGTCAGGGTTTGGCTGTCAGTGTGGTGGGGTGGGGTGAGGACATACACTGGTGTCTACACGGCCCACCTCGTAGGTCGGGGTTTGGCTGTCAGTGTGGTGGGGTGGGGACATACACTGGTGTCTACACGGCCCACCTCGTAGGTCGGGGTTTGGCTGTCAGTGTGGTGGGGTGGGGTGTAGACATACACTGGTGTTTACACGGCCCACCTCGTAGGTCGGAGTTTGGCTGTCAGTGTGGTGGGGTGGGGACATACACTGGTGTCTACACGGCCCACCTCGTAGGTCGGGGTTTGGCTGTCAGTGTGGTGGGGTGGGGTGGGGACATACACTGGTGTCTACACGGCCCACCTCGTAGGTCGGAGTTTGGCTGTCAGTGTGGTGGGGTGGGGACATAAACTGGTGTCTACACGGCCCACCTCGTAGGTCGGGGTTTGGCTGTCCGTGTGGTGGGGTGAGGACATACACTGGTGTCTACACGGCCCACCTCGTAGGTCGGGGTTTGGGTGTCAGCGTGGTGGGGTGGGGTGGGGGCATACACTGGTGTCTACACGGCCCACCTCGTAGATCGGGGTTTGGCTGTCCGTGTGGTGGGGTGGGGACATACACTGGTGTCTACACGGCCCACCTCGTAGGTCGGGGTTTGGCTGTCCGTGTGGTGGGGTGAGGACATACACTGGTGTCTACACGGCCCACCTCGTAGGTCGGGGTTTGGCTGTCCGTGTGGTGGGGTGGGGACATAAACTGGTGTCTACATCGCCCACCTCGTAGGTCGGGGTTTGGCTGTCAGTGTGGTGGGGTGGGGTGAGGACATACACTGGTGTCTACACGGCCCACCTCGTAGGTCGGGGTTTGACTGTCAGTGTGGTGGGGTGAGGACATACACTGGTGTCTACACGGCCCACCTCGTAGGTCGGGGTTTGGCTGTCAGTGTGGTGGGGTGGGGACATACACTGGTGTCTACACGGCCCACCTCGTAGGTCGGGGTTTGGCTGTCAGTGTGGTGGGGTGGGGTGGGGACATACACTGGTGTCTACACGGCCCACCTCGTAGGTCGGAGTTTGGCTGTCCGTGTGGCGGGGTGAGGACATAAACTGGTGTCTACACGTCCCACCTCGTAGGTCGGGGTTTGGCTGTCAGTGTGGTGGGGTGGGGTGAGGACATACACTGGTGTCTACACGGCCCACCTCGTAGGTCGGGGTTTGACTGTCAGTGTGGTGGGGTGAGGACATACACTGGTGTCTACACGGCCCACCTCGTAGGTCGGGGTTTGGCTGTCAGTGTGGTGGGGTGGGATGGGGACATACACTGGTGTCTACACGGCCCACCTCGTAGGTCGGAGTTTGGCTGTCCGTGTGGTGGGGTGAGGACATAAACTGGTGTCTACACGGCCCACCTCGTAGGTCGGGGTTTGGCTGTCCGTGTGGTGGGGTGGGGACATACACTGGTGTCTACACGGCCCACCTCGTAGGTCGGGGTTTGGCTGTCAGTGTGGTGAGGTGGGGTGGGGACATACACTGGTGTCTACACGGCCCACCTCGTAGGTCGGGGTTTGGGTGTCAGTGTGGTGGGGTGGGGTGAGGACATACACTGGTGTCTACACGGCCCACCTCGTAGGTCGGGGTTTGGCTGTCAGTGTGGTGGGGTGGGGACATACACTGGTGTCTACACGGCCCACCTCGTAGGTTGGGGTTTGACTGTCAGTGTGGTGGGGTGAGGACATACACTGGTGTCTACACGGCCCACCTCGTAGGTCGGGGTTTGGCTGTCAGTGTGGTGGGGTGGGGTGGGGACATACACTGGTGTCTACACGGCCCACCTCGTAGGTCGGGGTTTGGCTGTCAGTGTGGTGGGGTGAGGACATACACTGGTGTCTACACGGCCCACCTCGTAGGTCGGGGTTTGGCTGTGCGTGTGGTGGGGTGAGGACATACACTGGTGTCTACACGGCCCACCTCGTAGGTCGGGGTTTGACTGTCAGTGTGGTGGGGTGGGGTGAGGACATACACTGGTGTCTACACGGCCCACCTCGTAGGTCGGGGTTTGGCTGTCAGTGTGGTGGGGTGGGGACATACACTGGTGTCTACACGGCCCACCTCGTAGGTCGGGGTTTGGCTGTCCATGTGGTGGGGTGAGGACATACACTGGTGTCTACACGGCCCACCTCGTAGGTCGGGGTTTGGCTGTCAGTGTGGTGGGATGGGGACATACACTGGTGTCTACACGGCCCACCTCGTAGGTTTGGGTTTGGCTGTCAATGTGGTGGGGTGGGGTGGGGACATACCCTGGCGTCTACATCGCCCACCTCGTAGGTCGGGGTTTGGGTGTCAGCGTGGTGGGGTGAGGACATACACTGGTGTCTACACGGCCCACCTCGTAGGTCGGGGTTTGGCTGTCAGTGTGGTGGGGTGGGGACATACACTGGTGTCTACACGGCCCACCTCGTAGGTCGGGGTTTGGCTGTCAGTGTGGTGGGGTGGGGTGGGGACATACACTGGTGTCTACACGGCCCACCTCGTAGGTCGGGGTTTGGCTGTCAGTGTGGTGGGGTGAGGACATACACTGGTGTCTACACGGCCCACCTCGTAGGTCGGGGTTTGGCTGTCCGTGTGGTGGGGTGAGGACATACACTGGTGTCTACACGGCCAACCTCGTAGGTCGGGGTTTGGCTGTCAGTGTGGCGAGGTGAGGACATACACTGGTGTCTACACGGCCCACCTCGTAGGTCGGGGTTTGACTGTCAGTGTGGTGGGGTGGGGTGAGGACATACACTGGTGTCTACACGGCCCACCTCGTAGGTCGGGGTTTGGCTGTCAGTGTGGTGGGGTGGGGACATACACTGGTGTCTACACGGCCCACCTCGTAGGTCGGGGTTTGGCTGTCCGTGTGGTGGGGTGAGGACATACACTGGTGTCTACACGGCCCACCTCGTAGATCGGGGTTTGGCTGTCAGTGTGGTGGGATGGGGACATACACTGGTGTCTACACCGCCAACCTCGTAGGTCGGGGTTTGGCTGTCAGTGTGGCGAGGTGAGGACATACCCTGGTGTCTACACGGCCCACCTCGTAGGTCGGGGTTTGGCTGTCAGTGTGGTGGGGTGGGGTGAGGACATACACTGGTGTCTACACGGCCCACCTCGTAGGTTTGGGTTTGGCTGTCAATGTGGTGGGGTGGGGTGGGGACATACCCTGGCGTCTACATCGCCCACCTCGTAGGTCGGGGTTTGGGTGTCCGTGTGGTGGGGTGAGGACATACACTGGTGTCTACACGGCCCACCTCGTAGGTCGGGGTTTGGCTGTCAGTTTGGTGGGGTGGGGACATACACTGGTGTCTACACGGCCCACCTCGTAGGTCGGGGTTTGGCTGTTAGTGTGGTGGGGTGGGGTGGGGACATACACTGGTGTCTACACGGCCCACCTCGTAGGTCGGGGTTTGGCTGTCCGTGTGGTGGGATGAGGACATAAACTGGTGTCTACACGGCCCACCTCGTAGGTCGGGGTTTGGCTGTCAGTGTGGTGGGGTGGGGACATACACTGGTGTCTACACGGCCCACCTCGTAGGTCAGGGTTTGGCTGTCAGTGTGGTGGGGTGGGGTGGGGACATACACTGGTGTCTACACGGCCCACCTCGTAGGTCGGGGTTTGGCTGTCCGTGTGGTGGGATGAGGACATAAACTGGTGTCTACACGGCCCACCTCGTAGGTCGGGGTTTGGCTGTCAGTGTGGTGGGGTGGGGACATACACTGGTGTCTACACGGCCCACCTCGTAGGTCGGGGTTTGGCTGTCAGTGTGGTGGGGTGGGGACATACACTGGTGTCTACACGGCCCACCTCGTAGGTCGGGGTTTGGCTGTCAGTGTGGTGGGGTGGGGTGTAGACATACACTGGTGTTTACACGGCCCACCTCGTAGGTCGGAGTTTGGCTGTCAGTGTGGTGGGGTGGGGACATACACTGGTGTCTACACGGCCCACCTCGTAGGTCGGGGTTTGGCTGTCAGTGTGGTGGGGTGGGGTGGGGACATACACTGGTGTCTACACGGCCCACCTCGTAGGTCGGAGTTTGGCTGTCAGTGTGGTGGGGTGGGGACATAAACTGGTGTCTACACGGCCCACCTCGTAGGTCGGGGTTTGGCTGTCCGTGTGGTGGGGTGAGGACATACACTGGTGTCTACACGGCCCACCTCGTAGGTCGGGGTTTGGGTGTCAGCGTGGTGGGGTGGGGTGGGGGCATACACTGGTGTCTACACGGCCCACCTCGTAGATCGGGGTTTGGCTGTCCGTGTGGTGGGGTGGGGACATACACTGGTGTCTACACGGCCCACCTCGTAGGTCGGGGTTTGGCTGTCCGTGTGGTGGGGTGAGGACATACACTGGTGTCTACACGGCCCACCTCGTAGGTCGGGGTTTGGGTGTCAGCGTGGTGGGGTGGGGTGGGGGCATACACTGGTGTCTACACGGCCCACCTCGTAGGTCGGGGTTTGGCTGTCAGTGTGGTGGGGTGGGGACATACACTGGTGTCTACACGGCCCACCTCGTAGGTCGGGGTTTGGCTGTCAGTGTGGTGGGGTGGGGTGTAGACATACACTGGTGTTTACACGGCCCACCTCGTAGGTCGGAGTTTGGCTGTCAGTGTGGTGGGGTGGGGACATACACTGGTGTCTACACGGCCCACCTCGTAGGTCGGGGTTTGGCTGTCAGTGTGGTGGGGTGGGGTGGGGACATACACTGGTGTCTACACGGCCCACCTCGTAGGTCGGAGTTTGGCTGTCAGTGTGGTGGGGTGGGGACATAAACTGGTGTCTACACGGCCCACCTCGTAGGTCGGGGTTTGGCTGTCCGTGTGGTGGGGTGAGGACATACACTGGTGTCTACACGGCCCACCTCGTAGGTCGGGGTTTGGGTGTCAGCGTGGTG
>OZ025248.1:37586500-37615454 GCA_964019135.1 Arenicola marina
ACCTTATATTTTCTTAATTGACTTCCCTGGTATAACGTTGCTTCCAGTATCTAAACATGCGCGATGGTAATTGGTCTCATATTTCACGTATAGTACCGCCACCCCTCCACCCCACCCGCTCCTCACTCTCCCCTACCGCACTCCTTACTCCTACGCGAGTCGGCTAAGCAATGATTTCTGTACCTGATTAGTGTGTAGTCACATGTAATATTGAAGATGATGCCACCATGAGCTCTGGGACCCTATCACCCCGGAGTCCGACAGGGGGCGCCACAAAAACTCTTGCGAGACATGCAACTGCACTCTGTCTCCCGAGAATCACGAGGCGCGCAACGAGCGGTCGCGTCACTGAGCCCTACACCCACCCACCCACCCACCAGCCCCACCAAGCTAACTCCCCCACCCCCTCCTCACCTCCTCCTTCACGTTGCACTTCTTTCTGACACACCGCATTGTCAGGGTGACTATTTTTGCTATAAAGCATGGCCGCCGTTTTCAACAAGCACGAAAAAAGATCTCTTCCTTCCTTCCTTCTTCCTTGTCTCCTGGGGAGTTCCCTCCGCGCCAGTACAGCTCCAACTTCCGCGACAACGTCGGCCCTGCCCGTAGCCACAGTGTGGGGTCGGCCCTGCCCGCAGCCACAGTGTGGGGTCGGCCCTGCCCGCAGCCACAGTGTGGGGTCGGCCCTGCCCGCAGTGTGGGGTCGGCCCAGCCCGCAGCCACAGTGTAGGGTCGGCCCTGCCCTCAGCCACAGTGTAGGGTCGGCCCTGCCCGCAGCCACAGTGTAGGGTCGGCCCTGCCCGCAGCCACAGTGTAGGGTCGGCCCTGCCCGCAGCCACAGTGTAGGGTCGGCCCTGCCCGCAGCCACAGCGTAGGGTCGGCCCTGCCCGCAGCCACAGCGTAGGGTCGGCCCTGCCCGCAGCCACAGTGTAGGGTTGGCCCTGCCCTCAGTCACATTGTAGGGTCGGCCCTGCCCGTAGCCACAGTGTAGGGTCGGCCCTGCCCTCAGTCACAGCGTAGGGTCGGCCCTGCCCGCAGCCACAGTGTAGGGTTGGCCCTGCCCTCAGTCACATTGTAGGGTCGGCCCTGCCCGCAGCCACATTGTAGGGTCGGCCCTGCCCGCAGCCACAGTGTAGGGTCGGCCCTGCCCGCAGCCACAGCGTAGGTTCGGCCCTGCCCGCAGCCACAGTGTAGGGTCGGCCCTGCCCGCAGCCACATTGTAGGGTCGGCCCTGCCCGCAGCCACAGTGTAGGGTCGGCCCTGCCCGCAGCCACAGCGTAGGTTCGGCCCTGCCCTCAGTCACATTGTAGGGTCGACCCTGCCCTCAGCCACAGTGTAGTGTCGGCCCTGCCCTCAGCCACAGTGTAGGGTCGGCCCTGCCCTCAGCCACAGTGTAGGGTCGGCCCTGCCCGCAGCCAGAGTGTAGGGTCGGCCCTGCCCTCAGCCACAGTGTAGGGTCGACCCTGCCCTCAGCCACAGTGTAGGGTCGGCCCTGCCCTCAGCCACAGTGTAGGGTTGGCCCTGCCCTCAGTCACATTGTAGGGTCGGCCCTGCCCGCAGCCACAGTGTAGGGTCGGCCCTGCCCGCAGCCACAGCGTAGGGTCGGCCCTGCCCGCAGCCACAGTGTAGGGTTGGCCCTGCCCTCAGTCACATTGTAGGGTCGGCCCTGCTCGCAGCCACAGTGTAGGGTCGGCCCTGCCCGCAGTCACAGTGTAGGGTTGGCCCTGCCCTCAGTCACATTGTAGGGTCGGCCCTGCTCGCAGCCACAGTGTAGGGTCGGCCCTGCCCTCAGCCACAGTGTAGGGTCGGCCCTGCCCGCAGCCACAGTGTGGGGTCGGCCCTGCCCTCAGCCACAGTGTAGGGTCGGCCCTGCCCTCAGCCACAGTGTAGGGTCGGCCCTGCCCGCAGCCACAGTGTAGTGTCGGCCCTGCCCGCAGCCACAGTGTAGGGTCGGCCCTGCCCTCAGCCACAGTGTAGGGTCGGCCCTGCCCTCAGCCACAGTGTAGTGTCGGCCCTGCCCGCAGCCACAGTGTAGGGTCGGCCCTGCCCTCAGCCACAGTGTAGGGTCGGCCTTGTCCTCAGTCACATTGTAGGGTCGACCCTGCCCTCAGCCACAGTGTAGTGTCGGCCCTGCCCTCAGCCACAGTGTAGGGTCGGCCCTGCCCTCAGCCACAGTGTAGTGTCGGCCCTGCCCTCAGCCACAGTGTAGGGTCGGCCCTGCCCGCAGCCAGAGTGTAGGGTCGGCCCTGCCCTCAGCCACAGTGTAGGGTCGGCCCTGCCCGCAGCCACAGTGTAGGGTCGGCCCTGCCCTCAGCCACAGTGTACGGTCGACCCTGCCCTCAGCCACAGTGTAGGGTCGGCCCTGCCCGCAGCCAGAGTGTAGGGTCGGCCCTGCCCTCAGCCACAGTGTACGGTCGACCCTGCCCTCAGCCACAGTGTAGGGTCGACCCTGCCCTGTAGGAAACATGCGAACTGCTCATTAGATCACTTGCGGACGGCTCTTCTGTACGATGGAGAATGACAAAACCTTGACGCACCATTGACGCACGTACCCGCCTTCAGCCGAATGATGCTGCTGAGTAAAGCGCGTTGTAATGTGTGTAAGTGATTTAGCTGGTATAAAGCATGATTTTAAGTTAGTACAAGAACACGTTTCTCTCTGAATAAGGAATTTCACAGTGTTTTTGTAGAAATGACATGGTCGCCTTCTTCGATCTGTTTAAGGGTGAACTGTTAGTACACATTCTCATATCTATCTTCATTTTAAGGGGCAAAATGCGTCAACCAGGCCCACACGTTTGAGGAGTAAAGAACGCCACAATTTGGAGCATCTACCTGTGCCCGTCTGACATACAATGTCTTGATAGGCATCTCCTGCTGAGTTTTTGGACACTATGGTTGTTTTAAAGCAATAACGACATCAATGCATTATTTGCCCCTGAACACTTTAAAAGGTTTCTGACACCCCACCCCTCGGCCGCTGACACCCCTCGGCCGCCGACACCCCCCGGCCGCTGACACTCCTCGGCCGCTGACATCCCTCGGCCGCTGACACCCCTCGGCCGCTGACACCCCTCGGCCGCCGACACCCCCCGGCCGCTGACACCCCCGGCCGCTGACACCCCAACCCTCGGCCGCTGACACCCCAACCTTCGGCCGCTGACACCCCTCCGCCGCTACCACCCTCGGCCGCTGACACCCCTCGGCCGCTGACACCCCTCGGCCGCTGACACCCCATCCCTCGGCCGCTGACACCCCAACCCTCGGTCGCTGACACCCCCCGACCATTGACACCCGTCAGCCGCCGACATTGCGCAGGCCGAAGTCAGGCCCCCTTGCGGCGCGTGCTCTATGGATCCCCGTAGGTCTGCCGGGAGGCTGATAATCCGCACACCAGAGGGCGTGTGGGAGGGGGAGACGGAACGTGCCGCTAGATTAAATGGCATCAGTGAGAAGCCGGAAGCCTGTTTTACGCAGTTGGCATTTGACGCGTTGCTGTGTGCTTCTTGTCATATTGTAACATTGTGACAGCTCTGTGCAGTCCTAGCTAGGAATGCAATAGAGCGCTATGGCCACCGAGACATTAGAGGAGCATTCAGGCTCAGAGTGTACAGCGGGGGTCTCCCTGGTACAGTGGCTAGCGCACTAGACCGCAGGTCGTGGGTTCGAACCCGTGCATGAGCACATCATCTGGGGACTGATTCATCTATCGTCTCGGGAGGTTCCTTGGCCCAGTTTAGCCCTTGCGTGCACAAAGCGGCCCAAAACACAAATTCATTTCAGAGTGTAAAAGGGGCAATTCGAATATGTGTGCACATGTGTAATTTACGAAGTAAGGTTAATTACATATTTAATTTATCGTCGTTTCATGTGAATTAAACATAACACCAACAACTTTAGTTGCTGCATAAATATAAAAGCTTTATTGACATACAGTAACATTTCTGCTGCTTGTGACAGACTAAAGGCCTCGTACGGTTCTGCTTAACAAGAACAGCTAAACAAACAACTGCATCCCTTCGCCTTCCACGATGGTGGGGGGGAAACAGACAGCGAATACACATGGGGGAACAGAAGGCGCCAGTAGTCTCTAGTCCACGTTGGATAAGGCGTAGGCGTGGTACGTGGCGCCGCCTTCCGGGCTTATCGTTCATTATGATGATCATTTTAACCCCTGTGACACAAAGGCTATGGTTATGACCCTGTGCATTGTATGATCTATACATCATACATAAACCTAAGTAAATATGCCTTCACCTTGAGGCCATTTTGTCATTAAAAAACGTGTAACAACTTAGCTCGAGCTTTGTGCACTTTGTTATCTACAATAATCGTATTATTGTAATTAATATAATATTTATATATAATATCAAATTCGCTTCTCTAGGTGTGGCAATTTCCAACATATTTAATAATTAAAAGATCCACATATGCACACTTTGGTCGCAAGCTGAGGCGGTAGGCTTCAATAATTAATTAAGTAAGCTCCATTAATTGTCACGTAATGCAGGACAAATAGCACTAAGAAACAAGTCGGCGAACAAAGCGAATCCAAGCAGACACGCGACTAGATGTGCCGTCAATAAAATCAATGTCGTAATAGGCTGGGCCATGTCTGTCGCATATGGGGTCGGTTGGCTTGTGCACGACACCAGGGTGTCAGGTATGTGATATCACACGCAAGGATGACGTGCGTTACCCTGGGAGGCCCTCACGCCAGGCATACACCGTAATGAGGGTCTCCCCCGAATTTAATATGCATCAATTTGGAAATAAATGGTCTGCATCAACGGTAAGAAAGAGACATTTGCACGGCGGGGCGCGACCCCCGCCTCATCCCCCCCCCCCGGCGGCTGAACTCTCATCGATCACACCTCCATACAGTAACGACGTGTATAGTTAGCACCCAATGACTGTACCACCAGGCATCCCAGCTAGGGTAGGGGGGGGGTGGACTAGAGTGGTAGGTTCCACGTACTGTATGATGACAACAGAGCGACAGGGTTCCGAAATAGGAAGCAATAATCAAAACATGAAAACATGATACCGCGGTAGGCTTCGCACTCCGCTCTGCCCCCCCCCCCGTCACCATGACGAGGGTCCGCAGGTGTGTTTGAACACATAATGTGGTAACACTGTGACCGCCAGACGAGTCGCCGTTCGTCTGACGCTGCTATAACCAGCGGCCTGGCGCGGACTGACACTGTTTTCACGCTGCCTGGCGCCTCACCCTACCTGTCGCCAGAGACGCCGAACCGGACATGCATTTCCAATGTCACTTCTATCCATTATTCACCACTGCTTGCTCGCGATCGCCAATATCATGACAGTCAGGACAGTCAAGTCAGGACAGTTAAGCCCCCCCCCCCCAACCACCGCCCGGCCCCCGCCCGGCCCCCGCCCGGCCACGCCCATGCCCCAGCTCACACCTTCAAATGTTGGCTATGTATTTAAGACCCACGGAAAAGGAACTTTTTGGAGGGAGGATGGGTGGGGGTCGGGGTCGGTGTCGGGATGGGGAGGGTGGGGAGGGGCTGCTATACATCTACACACCGTCATCTTCATCCCGCGCCAGGTGCCACACCTATCCGTAACGGTAGCAATCCCGCAATGTGCATACAGCAGCAACAAACAACCATTCCAATGATAATCACGTGATTTACATTCGCGGAGCAGATGGGGGGTGGGAGGGGGGGGGGGGGGGAGGCCCAGGCGCCCGTCATTTAAAGGGAAATAATTACCAGCATAACGACACAAGCGGCAGGACAGCCCTAACGAGGCCAGCAACTACCGGCGTTATGAATGACCCAGGGCGACAAATCACCAGCGACATTAGCGCAGAGAGTGAATCGTGAGGCGCCGCCAAGCGGACTAGACTGAAGTCACCCATCTAACCAACATTTAGCCACCTGAGCTAAACCCGCCGCGGGCCGGGTGAACATTTACAGCCGGTGTCTCCCGATAACAATAACGGTTCAATCACGACAGGGAATCGAAAATGACCCGACACTTGACCTTGTGCAAGATTAAAACCACAATGCATATACCATCCAGGTATGGAAGGCCGAAATAGGATGTTTAGTCCAGCGTCGATAAACACACTCATTTATCATGTGAAAAAACACATGAAATCACAAGAATTATACCCTCATAATAGTGATGGACGAAATAGAACAGTGTAGCCAGAACAACATACACTGATTTTACCCGGTGAGACACTTAACACCACGATAATTATACACTCCCGATAATGATGGACGAAATTATTGTAGTGTTGTATGTTGTATGTTGTAGCGAGAATATACAAACTGATTGATCCAGTGCAACACTAAACCCCCGCTCATGTGTACGGGAGGCCAACACTAAACCCCCCTCATGTGTACGGGAGGCCAACACTAAACCTCCCTCATGTGTACGGGAGGCCAACACTAAACCCCCCTCATGTGTACGGGAGGCCAACACGCGTCGTGCATACGCGTGTCACAGACGTGCCTCGCTGGGAGTTGTCCCTCATTGTACAACATATGGTACTTCATAGGGTTTAAAGCTGATTATGCAGTCATTTTCCGCCGACATTACGATTTTCAAAATAGTTTAGGAGAAAGGTCTTTGGACATATCATCTGACTATATGAATGTTAATTAATGTACGAAATAGCGGCAAAGACGGTAGCAATGCCCGAGTTGTGATGACGTAGTACCCAAGAAAGCCACACTTTCCCGCACAAGATCCATCACAGTTTAGCTAACAACAAGCCAAGTGGCTTAACAACATGCCCGGTCATTATTTGTTTACACTAAATGCGGTCTTATACATTAAGAGCATAAATACATCATTTCCATTCAAAATAATGTAAAGGTTTCTCCGTTTATACGTGATGTTGCTGCATGAGCAACTTTAACTCGCAGATCTCATGCTGTCAAGGGTAGAGAGCGGCCAATGCGACCATGACATCATGACCATGACACCATGACCATGCCATTATGACCATGACACCATGACCATGATACAGACCATGACGCAGACCATGACACAGACCATGACATCATGACCATGACACCATGATCAAGACACAGACCATGACACAGACCATGATACAGACCATGACACAGACCATAACATCATGACCCCATGACCATGACACAGACAATGACATGACCATGACACAGACCATGTCATCACGACCATGATACAGACCATGACACAGACCATGACATCGTGACCATGGCACCATGACCATGACACCGTGACCATGACACAGACAATGAACACGTGCTGCCACCGTCACTCAGAAACCGTAATAGCCTGCACGAGTACATCGGGTGATGAGGTGGACTATAATACTCAAAGAGAACCTCACTTTTGGCAATCAGTTAATGGAATATAATACCATTTGACACGCAGCACCGCGCAGCGTCTCCCGCAGCTGGCCATTACGAGCAGTGACACTACATACTACCGTTAACTAGAGGTATGCCGTCCATAGAATATTTATCATGGGCTGTGTATGACCTTCCAATGTACCAGGCCATGTAGAACAGCCTAGAATCTCAGGGTCGCCGGCTGAATTGCGGCGTCCTCGGCGTCATGCAATATTGAGATGACCCGCCCGGGGGTTCTGGTAGAGAGAGGGGGGTGGGAGGGGGAGCGGAGGTGGAGGTGGAGGTGTGCGTGTTTGGGGGTGGGGGAGGTGGGGGGGTCACAATCGTCCGTATTTCAGAGGCTCGTTCGTCTGTATCATTTCCACTTGTTTCTTGATGTTGGTGTACAGCAACTGAAGCTGCTCCTGGAGACAGAAACAGTGGTGATCAGTTGCTAGGCGTCTACACAAATATTCCGTTGTACGCTATGGGAAGCCATATATATCATACCGCTTTGAAAAAGATGTCTCACGGATGTTATGGCCTTTGCGTTAGAAAGCAGGCGCTGATCAAGAGAAATCGGTCCCCTGGGTGAGAAATGTAGCTTCTCCCTCAGAAAACAAGTCTCGCGAAAGAAATGTGTTTTTTAATTAATCATACAAACGGCTTACCATATATTGAAAACGTGTTTCGAACAGGTTTGCCCTAGTGAGTAATAGAACGACCCTAGCGGCGGGCTTCTTACAGTGTAGTATCACCGGCAATAAGGCCATAGACAGCATAAAGACACATTTATCAGCCACGCACAGAGCTTCCCGGGCATAAAATCCTTCATAAATCGTATCCAAGACGTTCTACCCGTATGGGCCAATTAGTCCAAACGATTTTTCTTTTGTAAAGCCAAATACATATTTCATTGACAATAGAACAAAAGGCATGAAGGCCCCTATTATAAGAAACTTGAATGGACGTCATGGGAAAACTCGGTAATTTTAATGAGCTGAAAGTTTTGTTTTTGCAGCTTTGTTGCTGGTAGAGTCATCGCTCTGTGCATGAGATAATATTATCAATGGTGCACTGTAGTAAAGGAAGGCGGCCCCCCTCAGGGGATTCTACTCAGATACGTCATGACCCTTACCAGTATCTATTATTACTCACGTTTTCCGCCATGAGGTCTGTGTATTCCTCCACAAATCGCGTGCTGTCTTGCTGTTCAATCTCATCCTGCTGCAGCTCGTGCATCAAGTCTTGTCTGAAACACACAGACACAAACAACATTAGCAACTAATTAGGTACGCTTTTTACGCACAGTAGTGTTTCACAGGTTTTTTTCACTCGTGAGAAAAAAAAAATAAAAAAATAAAAAAAAAACACCTCTGTGAATATTCAAGGGCTTGTATATCTCTGGTAGTGGTAGAATCAAAGGTAACAAAATCGGTTTGTCTTGACACCGCTTTGTCGCGACCGATATTCCATTGTGACAACCGCAGCAAAAGGACGTAGTGACACACATCAACCACCTCTATCATCGCCCCCAGAATCCGGATACATTGTAGAATTCAGCGACCTTGCCTAGGCCAGCCCTCGGGCTCTCGGTCGTTCAGCGGCCTTGCCCAGGCCAGCCCTCGGGCTCTCGGTCGTTCAGCGGCCTTGCCTAGGCCAGCCCTCGGGCTCGCGGTCGTTCAGCGGCCTTGCCCAGGCCAGCCCTCGGGCTCGCGGTCGTTCAGCGGCCTTGCCCAGGCCAGCCCTCGGGCTCGCGGTCGTTCAGCGACCTTGCCCAGGCCAGGCCAGCCCCCGGGCTCGCGGTCGTACAGCGACCTTGCCCAGGCCAGCCCTCGGGCTCGCGGTCGTTCAGCGACCTTGCCCAGGCCAGCCCCCGGGCTCGCGGTCGTTCAGCAGCCTTGCCTAGGCCAGCCCTCGGGCTCGCGGTCGTTCAGCGGCCTTGCCCAGGCCAGCCCTCGGGCTCGCGGTCGTTCAGCGACCTTGCCCAGGCCAGGCCAGCCCCCGGGCTCGCGGTCGTACAGCGACCTTGCCCAGGCCAGCCCTCGGGCTCGCGGTCGTTCAGCGACCTTGCCCAGGCCAGCCCCCGGGCTCGCGGTCGTTCAGCGACCTTGCCCAGGCCAGCCCTCGGGCTCGCGGTCGTTCAGCGACCTTGCCCAGGCCAGCCCCCGGGCTCGCGGTCGTTCAGCGACCTTGCCCAGGCCAGCCCTCGGGCTCGGGTCGTTCAGCGACCTTGCCCAGGCCAGCCCTCGGGCTCGCGGTCGTTCAGCGGCCTTGCCTAGGCCAGCCCTCGGGCTCGCGGTCGTTGAGCGGCCTTGCCTAGGCCAGGCCAGCCCACGGGCTCGTTCAGCGACCTTGCCTAGGCCAGCCCTCGGGCTCGCGGTCGTTCAGCGGCCTTGCCTAGGCCAGCCCTCGGGCTCGCGGTCGTTCAGCGGCCTTGCCTAGGCCAGGCCAGCCCACGGGCTCGTTCAGCGACCTTGCCTAGGCCAGCCCTCGGGCTCGCGGTCGTTCAGCGGCCTTGCCCAGGCCAGCCCTCGGGCTCGGGGTCGTTCAGCGGCCTTGCCCAGGCCAGCCCTCGGGCTCGGGGTCGTTTAGCGACCTTGCCCAGGCCAGGCCAGCCCTCGGGCTCGCGGTCGTTCAGCGGCCTTGCCTAGGCCAGCCCTCGGGCTCGCGGTCGTACAGCAACCTTGCCCAGGCCAGCCCTCGGGCTCGCGGTCGTTCAGCGACCTTGCCCAGGCCAGGCCAGCCCTCGGGCTCGCGGTCGTTCAGCGACCTTGCCTAGGCCAGCCCCCGGGCTCGTGGTCGTTCAGCGACCTTTCCCAGGCCAGGCCAGCCCTCGGGCTCGCGGTCGTTCAGCGACCTTGCCCAGGCCAGCCCCCGGGCTCGTTCAGCAACCTTGCCCAGGCCAGCCCCCGGGCTCGTTCAGCGACCTTGCCCAGGCCAGGCCAGCCCCCGGGCTCGCGGTCGTTCAGCGACCTTGCCCAGGCCAGGCCAGCCTTCGGGCTAGCGGTCGTTCAGCGACCTTGCCTAGGCCAGCCCCCGGGCTCGTGGTCGTTCAGCGACCTTGCCTAGGCCAGCCCCCGGGCTCGTGGTCGTTCAGCGACCTTTCCCAGGCCAGGCCAGCCCTCGGGCTCGCGGTCGTTCAGCGACCTTGCCCAGGCCAGGCCAGCCTTCGGGCTAGCGGTCGTTCAGCGACCTTGCCTAGGCCAGCCCCCGGGCTCGTGGTCGTTCAGCGACCTTGCCTAGGCCAGCCCCCGGGCTCGTGGTCGTTCAGCGACCTTTCCCAGGCCAGGCCAGCCCTCGGGCTCGCGGTCGTTCAGCGACCTTGCCTAGGCCAGCCCTCGGGCTCGCGGTCGTTCAGCGACCTTGCCCAGGCCAGCCCTCGGGCTCGTTCAGCGACCTTGCCTAGGCCAGCCCTTGGGCTCGCGGTCGTTCAGCGACCTTGCCCAGGTCAGGCCAGCCCCCGGGCTCGCGGTCGTTCAGCGACCTTGCCTAGGCCAGCCCTCGGGCTCGCGGTCGTTCAGCGACCTTGCCCAGGCCAGCCCTCGGGCTCGTTCAGCGGCCTTGCCTAGGCCAGCCCTCGGGCTCGCGGTCGTTCAGCGACCTTGCCCAGGCCAGGCCAGCCCCCGGGCTCGTTCAGCGACCTTGCCCAGGCCAGCCCTCGGGCTCGCGGTCGTTCAGTGACCTTGCCCAGGCCAGCCCTCGGGCTCGCGGTCGTACAGCAACCTTGCCCAGGCCAGCCCTCGGGCTCGCGGTCGTTCAGCGACCTTGCCCAGGCCAGGCCAGCCCTCGGGCTCGCGGTCGTTCAGCGACCTTGCCTAGGCCAGCCCCCGGGCACGTGGTCGTTCAGCGACCTTTCCCAGGCCAGACCAGCCCTCGGGCTCGCGGTCGTTCAGCGACCTTGCCCAGGCCAGCCCCCGGGCTCGTTCAGCGACCTTGCCCAGGCCAGCCCCCGGGCTCGTTCAGCGACCTTGCCCAGGCCAGGCCAGCCCCCGGGCTCGCGGTCGTTCAGCGACCTTGCCCAGGCCAGCCCTCGGGCTCGCGGTCGTTCAGCGACCTTGCCTAGGCCAGCCCTCGGGCTCGCGGTCATTCAGCGACCTTTCCCAGGCCAGGCCAGCCCTCGGGCTCGCGGTCGTTCAGCGGCCTTGCCTAGGCCAGGCCAGCCCACGGGCTCGTTCAGCGACCTTGCCTAGGCCAGCCCTCGGGCTCGCGGTCGTTCAGCGGCCTTGCCTAGGCCAGCCCTCGGGCTCGCGGTCGTTCAGCGGCCTTGCCTAGGCCAGGCCAGCCCACGGGCTCGTTCAGCGACCTTGCCTAGGCCAGCCCTCGGGCTCGCGGTCGTTCAGCGGCCTTGCCCAGGCCAGCCCTCGGGCTCGGGGTCGTTCAGCGGCCTTGCCCAGGCCAGCCCTCGGGCTCGGGGTCGTTCAGCGACCTTGCCCAGGCCAGGCCAGCCCTCGGGCTCGCGGTCGTTCAGCGGCCTTGCCTAGGCCAGCCCTCGGGCTCGCGGTCGTACAGCAACCTTGCCCAGGCCAGCCCCCGGGCTCGTGGTCGTTCAGCGACCTTTCCCAGGCCAGGCCAGCCCTCGGGCTCGCGGTCGTTCAGCGACCTTGCCCAGGCCAGGCCAGCCCTCGGGCTCGCGGTCGTTCAGCGACCTTGCCTAGGCCAGCCCCCGGGCTCGTGGTCGTTCAGCGACCTTTCCCAGGCCAGGCCAGCCCTCGGGCTCGCGGTCGTTCAGCGACCTTGCCCAAGCCAGCCCCCGGGCTCGTTCAGCGACCTTGCCCAGGCCAGCCCCCGGGCTCGTTCAGCGACCTTGCCCAGGCCAGGCCAGCCCCCGGGCTCGCGGTCGTTCAGCGACCTTGCCCAGGCCAGCCCTCGGGCTCGCGGTCGTTCAGCGACCTTGCCTAGGCCAGCCCTCGGGCTCGCGGTCATTCAGCGACCTTGCCCAGGCCAGCCCCCGGGCTCGTGGTCGTTCAGCGACCTTTCCCAGGCCAGGCCAGCCCTCGGGCTTGCGGTCGTTCAGCGACCTTGCCTAGGCAAGCCCTCGGGCTCGCGGTCGTTCAGCGACCTTGCCCAGGCCAGCCCTCGGGCTCGTTCAGCGACCTTGCCTAGGCCAGCCCTTGGGCTCGCGGTCGTTCAGCGACCTTGCCCAGGTCAGGCCAGCCCCCGGGCTCGCGGTCGTTCAGCGACCTTGCCCAGGCCAGCCCTCGGGCTCGCGGTCGTTCAGCGACCTTGCCCAGGCCAGCCCTCGGGCTCGTTCAGCGGCCTTGCCTAGGCCAGCCCTCGGGCTCGCGGTCGTTCAGCGACCTTGCCCAGGCCAGGCCAGCCTTCGGGCTAGCGGTCGTTCAGCGACCTTGCCTAGGCCAGCCCCCGGGCTCGTGGTCGTTCAGCGACCTTGCCTAGGCCAGCCCCCGGGCTCGTGGTCGTTCAGCGACCTTTCCCAGGCCAGGCCAGCCCTCGGGCTCGCGGTCGTTCAGCGACCTTGCCTAGGCCAGCCCTCGGGCTCGCGGTCGTTCAGCGACCTTGCCCAGGCCAGCCCTCGGGCTCGTTCAGCGACCTTGCCTAGGCCAGCCCTTGGGCTCGCGGTCGTTCAGCGACCTTGCCCAGGTCAGGCCAGCCCCCGGGCTCGCGGTCGTTCAGCGACCTTGCCTAGGCCAGCCCTCGGGCTCGCGGTCGTTCAGCGACCTTGCCCAGGCCAGCCCTCGGGCTCGTTCAGCGGCCTTGCCTAGGCCAGCCCTCGGGCTCGCGGTCGTTCAGCGACCTTGCCCAGGCCAGGCCAGCCCCCGGGCTCGTTTAGCGACCTTGCCCAGGCCAGCCCTCGGGCTCGCGGTCGTTCAGTGACCTTGCCCAGGCCAGCCCTCGGGCTCGCGGTCGTACAGCAACCTTGCCCAGGCCAGCCCTCGGGCTCGCGGTCGTTCAGCGACCTTGCCCAGGCCAGGCCAGCCGTCGGGCTCGCGGTCGTTCAGCGACCTTGCCTAGGCCAGGCCAGCCCACGGGCTCGTTCAGCGACCTTGCCTAGGCCAGCCCTCGGGCTCGCGGTCGTTCAGCGGCCTTGCCTAGGCCAGCCCTCGGGCTCGCGGTCGTTCAGCGGCCTTGCCTAGGCCAGGCCAGCCCACGGGCTCGTTCAGCGACCTTGCCTAGGCCAGCCCTCGGGCTCGCGGTCGTTCAGCGGCCTTGCCCAGGCCAGCCCTCGGGCTCGGGGTCGTTCAGCGGCCTTGCCCAGGCCAGCCCTCGGGCTCGGGGTCGTTCAGCGACCTTGCCCAGGCCAGGCCAGCCCTCGGGCTCGCGGTCGTTCAGCGGCCTTGCCTAGGCCAGCCCTCGGGCTCGCGGTCGTACAGCAACCTTGCCCAGGCCAGCCCCCGGGCTCGTGGTCGTTCAGCGACCTTTCCCAGGCCAGGCCAGCCCTCGGGCTCGCGGTCGTTCAGCGACCTTGCCCAGGCCAGGCCAGCCCTCGGGCTCGCGGTCGTTCAGCGACCTTGCCTAGGCCAGCCCCCGGGCTCGTGGTCGTTCAGCGACCTTTCCCAGGCCAGGCCAGCCCTCGGGCTCGCGGTCGTTCAGCGACCTTGCCCAAGCCAGCCCCCGGGCTCGTTCAGCGACCTTGCCCAGGCCAGCCCCCGGGCTCGTTCAGCGACCTTGCCCAGGCCAGGCCAGCCCCCGGGCTCGCGGTCGTTCAGCGACCTTGCCCAGGCCAGCCCTCGGGCTCGCGGTCGTTCAGCGACCTTGCCTAGGCCAGCCCTCGGGCTCGCGGTCATTCAGCGACCTTGCCCAGGCCAGCCCCCGGGCTCGTGGTCGTTCAGCGACCTTTCCCAGGCCAGGCCAGCCCTCGGGCTTGCGGTCGTTCAGCGACCTTGCCTAGGCAAGCCCTCGGGCTCGTTCAGCGACCTTGCCCAGGCCAGCCCTCGGGCTCGCGGTCGTTCAGTGACCTTGCCCAGGCCAGCCCTCGGGCTCGCGGTCGTACAGCAACCTTGCCCAGGCCAGCCCTCGGGCTCGCGGTCGTTCAGCGACCTTGCCCAGGCCAGGCCAGCCCTCGGGCTCGCGGTCGTTGAGCGACCTTGCCTAGGCCAGCCCCCGGGCTCGTGCTCGTTCAGCGACCTTGCCCAGGCCAGGCCAGCCCCCGGGCTCGCGGTCGTTCAGCGACCTTGCCCAGGCCAGCCCTCGGGCTCGCGGTCGTTCAGCGACCTTGCCCAGGCCAGGCCAGCCTTCGGGCTAGCGGTCGTTCAGCGACCTTGCCTAGGCCAGCCCCCGGGCTCGTGGTCGTTCAGCGACCTTTCCCAGGCCAGGCCAGCCCTCGGGCTCGCGGTCGTTCAGCGACCTTGCCTAGGCCAGCCCTCGGGCTCGCGGTCGTTCAGCGACCTTGCCCAGGCCAGCCCTCGGGCTGGTTCAGCGACCTTGCCTAGGCCAGCCCTCGGGCTCGCGGTCGTTCAGCGACCTTGCCCAGGTCAGGCCAGCCCCAGGGCTCGCGGTCGTTCAGCGACCTTGCCCAGGCCAGCCCTCGGGCTCGCGGTCGTTTAGCGACCTTGCCCAGGCCAGCCCTCGGGCTCGCGGTCGTTCAGCGACCTTGCCCAGGCCAGCCCTCGGGCTCGTTCAGCGGCCTTGCCTAGGCCAGCCCTCGGGCTCGCGGTCGTTCAGCGACCTTGCCTAGGCCAGGCCAGCCCCCGGGCTCGTTCAGCGACCTTGCCCAGGCCAGCCCTCGGGCTCGCGGTCGTTCAGTGACCTTGCCCAGGCCAGCCCTCGGGCTCGCGGTCGTTCAGCGACCTTGCCCAGGCCAGCCCTCGGGCTCGCGGTCGTTCAGCGACCTTGCTAGGCCAGCCCTCGGGCTCGCGGTCATTCAGCGACCTTGCCCAGGCCAGGCCAGCCCCCTGGCTCGTTCAGCGACCTTGCCCAGGCCAGCCCTCGGGCTCGCGGTCGTTCAGCGACCTTGCCCAGGCCAGGCCAGCCTTCGGGCTAGCGGTCGTTCAGCGACCTTGCCTAGGCCAGCCCCCGGGCTCGTGGTCGTTCAGCGTCGTTCAGCGACCTTTCCCAGGCCAGGCCAGCCCTCGGGCTCGCGGTCGTTCAGCGACCTTGCCTAGGCCAGCCCTCGGGCTCGCGGTCGTTCAGCGACCTTGCCCAGGCCAGCCCTCGGGCTCGTTCAGCGACCTTGCCTAGGCCAGCCCTCGGGCTCGCGGTCGTTCAGCGACCTTGCCCAGGCCAGGCCAGCCCCCGGGCTCGCGGTCGTTCAGTGACCTTGCCCAGGCCAGCCCTCGGGCTCGCGGTCGTTCAGCGACCTTGCCCAGGCCAGCCCTCGGGCTCGTTCAGCGGCCTTGCCTAGGCCAGCCCTCGGGCTCGCGGTCGTTCAGCGACCTTGCCCAGGCCAGGCCAGCCCCCGGGCTCGTTCAGCGACCTTGCCCAGGCCAGCCCTCGGGCTCGCGGTCGTTCAGTGACCTTGCCCAGGCCAGCCCTCGGGCTCGCGGTCGTTCAGCGACCTTGCCCAGGCCAGCCCTCGGGCTCGCGGTCGTTCAGCGACCTTGCCCAGGCCAGCCCTCGGGCTCGTTCAGCGGCCTTGCCTAGGCCAGCCCTCGGGCTCGCGGTCGTTCAGTGACCTTGCCCAGCCCAGCCCTCGGGCTCGCGGTCGTTCAGCGACCTTGCCCAGGCCGGCCCCCCCGCTCGCGGTCTCACCCACATCGGTACCAATTCTATGTTTGTACACGACTTCCTCTGAAGATACCAAACCCTCCTTCCAAAACGAGTAGTTTTGCCCACCCAAGCTCTGACTGTCTCTGAGAGGGTGGAACAGTAGTTTTGCCCCGGGGACTGATTGGGGTATATCGCTTCGCTGTTTTCGTTTCATTTCCAGTGACACATTATGACCTTATATAGGGGGGGGGGGCTCTCTGATGTAGTGATTAGAGCACTACACCGCACACCCTGGGCTCCAATCCGGGACTGGGCACATAGTCTGGGGCATGTTTCATCCATTCATCCTTCATATCTCATAGCGAAGGTCGCCTACTCACTACAACAATGACATATGGTGAGAACTCTGGGGCGGGGACCAGGCTAATGGAGGATGCCAAACATCAAAGGCTATGTCTACCGATGCGGTATACATTGGTGGATCGGGTAGACTTTGAAGTGTAGCAGGGGGCTACGCCGCTAGTTCCCAAGCCAGTGGCGGTATTGTCATGTCAGGCGCAGACCGTAGATAAACAAAAAAAGCCACATCCCCTGATCGCCGATGTCGTGTTGCTCATCCCAGAAGAGCCGACTGAAACCTTGGCGGCTTCACTCAGTGGATTTATTCCGGTCAAAGACCCGAGCGTCGGGAAGTGAGGTGGCGCAGGGAGTGGGCCATTAACACGGTATCATTATCCCCGAATAAAACGGTCGCCACTTAATATGGGGGAGATGCGCCAGGTCTGTAGGTGGGTGGGTGGGTGGGTGGGAGCGGGGAGACAGAGGTTGGCTGAGTGACAGGTTGGGTGGGAGTGCGGAGACAGAGTTGGTGGGGGCGGGGAGACAGAGGTTGGGTAGGTGGGTCGGAGTGCGGAGACAGGGTTGGTGGGTGAGGGCGAGGAGATAGAGGTTAGGTGGGTGGGTAGGAGCGGGGAGACAGAGGTTGGGCGGGTGGGTGGGTGGGAGCGGGGTGACAGAGGTTGGGTGGGTGGTTGGGAGCGGGAAGACAGTGGTACGGCGGAGACTGACGATATGCTCAATTTATTTCGGTTCCACAAGACTGGGCACCGAGTAACAGGGGGCCGGCAGGGGGCGGCATGGGGGGGGGGGGGGGGGGGGGAGAGGGAGGTGGTAGGGTACGTGCTGGGGTTAGGTCATCGTGGCTGGACTATGTGCGTAATGTGGGTCTGCTTAAATCGGTCGGACACCAATGTATATCAATTTATTCCAGGATGAATAAGAATGGGGGGTTGGTCATCCGATCGGGGTACGTCAATTAGCCTCTCCGTCTCTCGTCCCTTCCAGTTCGTTGACCTTAACTTCAGCCTGAGACGTCAACACTTTTAATGCCATAAATTATTAATGCCGCACTCGCGACACATGCTACAGCACATAGACAGAATGCCTCAAAACAGTCTGACTACATCAGAACAGTCAGACTACATCAAAACAGTCTGACGACATCAAAACAGTCTGACTACATCAGAACAGTCTGACTACATCAAAACAGGCTGACTACATCAAAATAGTCTGACTACATCAGAACAGTCTGGCTACATCAAAACAGTCTGGCTACATCAAAACAGTCTGACTACATCAAAACAGTCTGGCTACATCAAAACAGTCTGACTACATCAAAACAGTCAGACTACATCAAAACAGTCTGACTACATCAGAACAGTCTGGCTACATCAAAACAGTCTGACTACATCAGAACAGTCTGGCTACATCAAAACAGTCTGACTATATCAGAACAGTGTGGCTACATCAAAACAGTCTTGCTACATCAAAACAGTCTGACTACATCAAAACAGTCTGACTACATCAAAACAGTCTGACTACATCAAAACAGTCTGACTACATCAAAACAGTCTGACTACATCAGAACAGTCTGGCTACATCAGAACAGTCTGACTACATCAAAACAGTCGGACTACATCAAAACAGTCTGACTACATCAAAACAGTCTGACTACATCAGAACAGTCTGACTACATCAGAACAGTCTGACTACATCAAAACAGTCTGACTACATCAGAACAGTCTGGCTACATCAGAACAGTCTGACTACATCAAAACAGTCTGACTACATCAAAACAGTCTGACTACATCAAAACAGTCTGACTACATCAGAACAGTCTGACTACATCAGAACAGTCTGACTACATCAGAACAGTATGGCTACATCAAAACAGTCTGGCTACATCAGAACAGTCTGACTACATCAAAACAGTCGGACTACATCAAAACAGTCTGACTACATCAAAACAGTCTGACTACATCAAAACAGTCTGACTACATCAGAACAGTCTGACTACATCAGAACAGTCCGGCTACATCAAAACAGTCTGACTACATCTGAACAGTCTGGCTATATCAAAACAGTCTGGCTACATGAAAACAGTTTGACTACATCAAAACAGTCTGGCTACATCAAAACAGTCTAACTACATCAGAACAGTCTGACTACATCAGAACAGTCTGACTACATCAGAACAGTCTGACTACATCAGAACAGTATGGCTACATCAAAACAGTCTGACTACATCAGAACAGTCTGACTACATCAGAACAGTCTGACTACATCAGAACAGTATGGCTACATCAAAACAGTCTGGCTACATCAGAACAGTCTGACTACATCAAAACAGTCGGACTACATCAAAACAGTCTGACTACATCAAAACAGTCTGACTACATCAAAACAGTTTGACTACATCAGAACAGTCTGGCTACATCAAAACAGTCTTGCTACATCAAAACAGTCTGACTACATCAAAACAGTCGGACTACATCAAAACAGTCTGACTACATCAAAACAGTCTGACTACATCAGAACAGTCTGACTACATCAGAACAGTCCGGCTACATCAAAACAGTCTGACTACATCAGAACAGTCTGGCTATATCAAAACAGTCTGGCTACATGAAAACAGTTTGACTACATCAAAACAGTCTGGCTACATCAAAACAGTCTAACTACATCAGAACAGTCTGACTACATCAGAACAGTCTGACTACATCAGAACAGTCTGACTACATCAGAACAGTATGGCTACATCAAAACAGTCTGGCTACATCAGAACAGTCTGACTACATCAAAACAGTCTGACTACATCAAAACAGTCTGACTACATCAAAACAGTCTGACTACATCAAAACAGTCTGACTACATAAAAACAGTCTGGCTACATGAAAACAGTTTGACTACATCAAAACAGTCTGGCTACATCAACACAGTCTGGCTACATCAAAACAGTCTGACGACATCAGAACAGTCTGGCTACATCAAAACAGTCTGACTACATCAGAACAGTCTGGCTACATCAAAACAGTCTGACGACATCAGAACAGTCTGACTACATCAAAACAGTCTGACTACATCAAAACAGTCTGGCTACATCAAAACAGTCAGACTACATCAAAACAGTCTGACGACATCAGAACAGGCTGGCTACATCAGAACAGTCTGGCTACATCAAAACAGTCTGACTACATCAAAACAGTCTGACTACATCAAAACAGTCTGGCTACATCAAAACAGTTTGACTACATCAAAACAGTCTGGCTACATCAAAACAGTCTGGCTACATCAAAACAGTCTGACGACATCAGAACAGTCTGGCTACATCAAAACAGTCTGACTACATCAGAACAGTCTGGCTACATCAAAACAGTCTGACGACATCAGAACAGTCTGACTACATCAAAACAGTCTGACTACATCAAAAGTCTGGCTACATCAAAACAGTCAGACTACATCAAAACAGTCTGACGACATCAGAACAGTCTGACTACATCAAAACAGTCTGACTACATCAAAACAGTCTGACTACATCAGAACAGTCTGGTTACATCAGAACAGTCTGACGACATCAGAACAGTCTGACTACATCAAAACAGTCTGATTACATCTAAACAGTCTGACTACATCAAAACAGCCTGACTACATAAAAACAGTCTGACTACATCAAAACAGTCTGGCTACATCAAAACAGTCAGACTACATCAAAACAGTCTGGCTACATCAAAACAGTCTGGCTACATCAAAACAGTCTGACTACATCAGAACAGGCTGGCTACATCAAAACAGTCTGACTACATCAGAACAGTCTGGCTACATCAAAACAGTCTGACTACATCAAAACAGTCTGACTACATCAGAACAGTCTGGCTACATCAAAACAGTCAGACTACATCAGAACAGTCTGGCTACATCAAAACAGTCTGACTACATCAAAACAGTCTGGCTACATCAAAACAGTCTGACTACGTCAAAACAGTCAGACTACATCAAAACATAATCAGACTTGAGTCAATAAAGTCAGATTGCACCAGTACTGTCAGACTGCATCAATACTGTCAGACTGCATCAATACTGGCACTCCATCAATACTGTCAGACTGCATCGATATATAGACTACATCAATACTGTCAGACTGCATCAATATATAGACTACATCAATATATAGACTACATCAATACTGTCAGACTGCAGCAATACTGTCAGACTGCAGCAAATATAAGACTACATCAATACGTAGTCAGATTGCATCAATACTGTCAGACTCCATCAATATATAGACTACATCAATACGTAGTCAGATTGCATCAATAAACTCAGATTGCATCAATTCTGTCAGACTGCATAAATATATAAACTACATCAATACTGTCAGACTACATCAGTACTGTCAGACTACATCAATACTGTCAGACTGCAGCAATATATAGACTACATCAATACGTAGTCAGACTTGCGTCAGTAAACTCGGATTGCATCAATACTGTCAGACTCCATCAATACTGTCACACTGCAGCAATACATAAACAGACTACATTAATATTCAGACTACATCGATACATAGTCAGACTCCATCTAAACAAAGCTCGACAGCAAAACAAGACCAGACTACATGAATACATGATCACACTACAACAACCCGCGGCCGGCCACACATTAACACGCGGTTAGTCGAAGAATAACGACAGGCGAATGTCTCCAAGGGCCATTACTTGGGCGATAATTGGACTTGCAGCCATGTAGTTCAGAGACCAAATCAGACAGCCACGTGACCGCATAGGCTGCAGCCGGGAAACAGCATGCCTGGCAACCTCGATCCGTCTATTAATCGCACTAAATATTAAATCTCTAGCTGCTGGCGTTGTTGTAATAACATTCCAAAAAAACGTGGAATCTCCCTTTCCATTATTAAACTTTGGGAGTCCTTGGCAACTTGAGAACGAGACACAAGGTATGACGTCATTGGAGAGAGATGGCATTACCTCGGGAGCCAATAAGAAAACTGCGATGGGCAAAACAACTTCCGACTCGCACGCAGGGCGGCCTCTAGCGGCCGTTACGGCAGACAGACGTGACACTTGAACGGGACACCCCTCGCCTGGCCACGAGTCACCGTGCCATACGTATACCATACAGCGTATAGAACACAGCGGTGTACAAACGGAAATACTTCCGTCAACTTCCGCAACGTCATCGATCTGACGTCAGATTTATAACATTAGCGGCTACAATTGGCATTGATTTCAGACGTAGGTGGCTCGGTCTTCTCTCACACAAGTTCTGCTAGCGTCATGGCTACGTGGATTTGTTTATCATCTCGAGAGGTGGGTAAGAAATGAAGAGAAGAGGATGTGAGCGACAGGTCAATGCAGACACTGAACATCTTTCCTTCGTCCGTGATCGCGAGCCCATACCTGCCCCAATGAGCACCTTAAAGCTGCTCAGACAGCGATTCTTCCCATGAAAAATATTATAAATCTCTCAGGCGAAATCAGTTTTCGATCTCCTTATTGCATAAAGAGAATGCCATGACATATAAGAACTAAAAAGGAGATGAGTTTTTAAACATTTGCTATATCTGGTACATATTAGGTGCAGGGAAAAGTGAGGTTGCTGTGTGAAATTGTGGGCATTGTTGACGCAGTATTAGCAGATTTGAGAATGTTCACATTTCTTCAAGCGTTAACACTGAAACAGTTCAAACCATGCTTCCATGATATTTCTGCCAAGAAATCTTCAAATCCATTATTCGGAGAGAAAACTGCCGCATGAGTAATTTTAACGGTCGTTTCATCCCGTAACGGGCAAGACTTTTACGAAAGCATAACTTGTAAATGATCGCCCTTTACCAGAGTTGATGATGACGAATGGGTCATAACGACTGTATGTATGCGCTTCATCTCTCTATATGTCTCCAGTTCACAACAATACATCGGGATTGATGCACGTAGGTGACATGGGGAAGTGGAGGGGGGGCGGGAGGGAAAGCGGGGGGGGGGAGACTGAACACAACGTATCGCCACTAGGACATCCAAGGTAGGAACGAAGCCATTACTGTCATCCACATCAGAGGTCTACAGGCATGCTACCGACTTTGGTGAAAGCTTAGGCACGTTCATACTATCCAAGACCGACATCCTACAGCACAGCAACCGCCATCTAGCGGTCGACGATAAAGTGCGCACTTCGGATCGATACTTAAAAAGCCTTTCGCGGGGGTTAGTATTCGTGTATGGACAAATAGATGTTGCCCCCCCGGGGGTTTATTATGAGGATCGGCAGCCAGGGACCCCACCCGATCACTGCCGACCTGGCAGTGTATGATGGGTGTCGTCAAACGGTTAACGAGCGCCCCATTTACGTGGCGGGACGGTCAGCGGCAGTCCATATCCTTCCTACCCAGGACAGAAGACGACCTGCCCGGCCGCATAATGATAGAGCCTACCATAGAGTCACACGGTGCACGGGGCAATGGCATGAATGTCTGGAGATATGGGATATGGGGTGGGGGTGGGGGGGGGTGGTGGTGGGGGGGGGGGTATGATCTCATTGTATAACATGGCATTGTCTGAAGACATAGGATATGGAATAGGTGTTGGTGTTGGGGGTGGAGGGGGGGGGGGTGATCATTGTATAACATGGTATGGTCTGAAGACATGGGGTGAATGGGTTGGGGATGGGGGGAAGGGGGTATGATCTCCTTGTAGAACATGACCTGGTCTGAACACCACTCGCCTGCACTACCGCGCCACTGGCCTGCACCACCGCGCCACTGGCCTGCACCACCGCGCCACTGGCCTGCACTACCAACACTACTGGGCAGCACCACGAACACCACTGGCCTGCATAACCGAGCCACTGGCATGCACCACCGCGCCACTGGCCTGCACCACCGCGCCACTGGCCCAGCGGCGCCTTTCATTAAGTGTCTGAGTGCCCTCGGAGGCCGGCAGCCGGTCTAGGTGGCCGGAAGGGTTGAGTGACGGCCGCAAGAGGGGGCTAGTGTGGACGTATGGGGGCTCAGAGAGCCCAAGAGATGTGATGCCAAGCCCACTAATTGGTCCAATAATCTCGGCGCCGCTGAATCTCAAGGGCATACCTATCTCAGAGTCACGTGATCGACAATGAGGGTGGCGGTGGGACGGGTGGGGTGGGGGGCCAGTGGTAGCCTACACGATGGTAGGCCCCTACCAAACACAACATAGTTCCACGTAGAATACATCTGTTGCATTGTTTGATGTAGTTCGGATCCTATTTGGACATTTCTCAATACTAAGGTCCCCTCCCCCTCCCCCAACAGTGTTTGTGTGGATGTATTCCCGTCAGGTTCACTCACAATGGGACAATAAATAAATCAACACTTGCGGTTATATTGAGCTCACGTGCTTTTTTCAGGTGTGTCAATAGATGTACTGCATTCAGAAGCGTTCCTGTCGGGGTTACTGACAAAGGCTCATCAATAAATCAACAATCCGGGGGGGTTTGCCTCAATATTACGCCCATGTGTTTTCCAGCTTACTTTTCGTGTTCTCCGGGTGTCATATTAGGGTTTTAGTTCTTATTACGAGCGTCATTACTATAACAGCAACTGAAGCATGTACACTAACCCAGTATAACCGTCCGCACGCCACCACTACACAGCCCTAGTCTTAATACCGACACCCAGCCTTAATACCGACACCCTAGTCTTTATACCGACACCCCAGCCCTCATACCGACACCCCAGCCGTCATATCGACACCCCAGCCTTCATACCGACATCCCAGCCTTCATACTGACATCCCAACCTTCATACCGACACCCCAACCTTCATATCGACACCTCAGCCTTAATACCGACACCCCAGCCTTAATACCGACACCCCAGCCTTCATACCGACACCCCAGCCTCGATACCGACACCCGAGCCTTCATACCGACACCCCAGCCTTCATACCGAACCCTAGCCTTCATACCGACACCCCAGCCTTCATACCGACACCCCAGCCTTCATACTGATACCCTAACCTTCATACAGATACCCCAGCCTTCATACCGACACCCCAGCCGTTATATCGACACCCCAGCCTTCATACCGACACCCCAGCCGTCATATCGACACCCCAGCCTTCATACCGACACCCCAGCCTTCATACCGACACCCCAGCCTTCATACCGACACCCCAGCCTTCATACCGACACCTTAGCTTTCATACCGACACCCCAGCCTTCATACAGACACCCCGGCCGTCATCGACACCACAACCTTCATACCGAAACCCCAGCCTTCATACCGACACCCCAACCTTTATACCGACACCTAGCCTTCATACCGACACCCCAGCCTTCATACCGACACCCCAACCTTCATACCGACACCCTGGACAGCCTTCATATCGACACCCCAGCCTTCATACCAACACCCCAGCCTTCATACCGACACCCTAGCCCTCATACGGACACCCTAGCCTTCATACCGACACCCCAGCCTTCATACCAACACCCCAGCCTTCATACCAACACCCTGGGCAGCCTTCATACCGACACCCTAGCCTTCATACAGACACCCCAGCCTTCATACCAACACCATAGCCCTCATACGGACACCCCAGCCTTAATACCGACACCCCAGCCTTCATACCGACAGCCTAGCCTTCATACCGACACCCCAGCCTTCATACCGACCGACCCTGGACAGCCTTCAACTCGACACCCCAGCCTCTATACCGACACCCCAGCCTAAATACCGACACCCCAGCCTTAATACCAACACCCTAGCCTGTATACGGACACCCCAGCCTTCATACTGACCGACCCTGGACAGCCTTCAACTCGACACCCCAGCCTCTATACCGACACCCCAGCCTAAATATCGACACCCCAGCCTTAATACCGACACCCTAGTCTTTATACCGACACCCCAGCCTTCATACCGACACCCCAGCCTTCATACCGACCGACCCTGGACAGCCTTCAACTCGACACCCCAGCCTCTATACCGACACCCCAGCCTAAATACCGACACCCCAGCCTTAATACCAACACCCTAGGCTGTATACGGACACCCCAGCCTTAATACCGACACCCCAGCCTTCATACCGACACCCCAGTCAGCCCGCTGGCAATAAGTACCGCCATGTTCCTGGTTCACCGTTCACGTCACTCCCCGCTCGCTCCTCCCGGTAAATATTGAATCCATGCGCTACCTACGAACCCTCCAGGCTACACGCTAGTGACCCACCTATTGCCATGGGAAGGACCTTAGGAAACCACACAGCTGTCCCGTGTCCGTTCCCCTCGGGGACAACGCCGAGTCAATGGATTGGGGAAGACTAGGAGGACTTGACCGGAGGTACCCGCCTCTCCACCCCGCCCCCACCCACCCACTTACCCTCGTGGCCTCCCCGCCTGGGCCGCGTGGCACGGGTCCTTCTCACGAAACCGGAAATCGATCATTAGGCCGAAACAAAGGACCTCGCGGTGAGATGGAGACAAGGTAAGAAACGCTGTGGGAAATGGGGGGGGGGGGGGAACTGGGGGGTGGTGGTGGAGGGAGGGGTCGGTCTCGTAGTCTCGTAGTGGCTCGCGCCTGTCGGGGAGTGTAATATATATATCTGTCCTTCCCTTTTGTGCACACAAGGGCTAAACTGTGCCACGCAATCTCCCAGGACGATGAAAAGTGACTGAGTGAAAGGTAACATGCCCCAGGGTAGATGCAAAGGACCTGATTCGAACCCAGGACATATTGATCTCCGGTCTAGTGTGCTATAGGGCTATAAAGTCTCGTTCGCTTAGACTTCCGGTTTACTCATTTTGGGGACAAACAGACGAAGCACGTGTTCGGAACGAGTTTAGAATCTCTGCGTACACTGGTATCCTGACTATCTGTGACGTAGGCGTGACGTGTATGTTACGCAAAGAGAGAGACTGGGAACCAGACTACCTGCGCAAAGGCCAGGCGCCGAGGGGTGGGTCCATTGCGGAAGGCCTAGCGATATGATTAAGAATATTTAAGAAATATAGCTTTACAAAACGGATAGACGACATATTTTGTATTCGTTTGCGCCATTACAATGACGAATATTTGTTACGACGGGACAATACGACTGAGAAACTAACGTTTTTTACCTTTCCTACGAAAACGAGGCTTTATGACGTCACACGGATTCCCCCCCGGTGACAACGTTGGCGCAATGCTCAACAGAAAACTTACATAAATTAAGAAACTTGGTCTTTTCGTGATCCCAAAGTGATACGAAAACATCCAACTGATCTTATTTTATCTTTACCATGTGGTTTAATGACGCATCCGTGTGCTGTTGCTCCATGCACTGCACATTTTGACAGCGGAATGGTTAAGTCATCACTTGCTCTCGCCATTTTTGTTACCGCGGAGGCACGCGAAACTCTGTGACGTCACTCGCTGTTTGAGGAACTTGCGAAAGCCCGGGTGCAGGGCTAAATTTAGAACGTTATTTTTAGCTTTCGAGTGTTTTGAAGACGGATTTTTCCTTGTATATTCCCAAAGTCCTGCGCTTCATCGCCTCCAAATATTTTAACGTATATCTCCCATAGCCATGTTTAGTGAAATGGTACTCATAATCTTTAGAATAGACCTGGAAAGAAATTGACTTATAGCTGCCTATATTTCAACATGGAGCACGTGTGTTTGTTTGTCCCCAAAACTGAAGTCTCGCGGCCCGATCGCGAGAACTGTATAGACCTATCCACTAGACCAGGGAGGCCGCCGGGTTATGTCAGGGGGAATGTGTGTGCGAAAGAGGTGGTGGGGGGGGGGGGGGGGGAGGTGTAACCATACCAGCCAATAACCAGCCACGAACTGTGCCCCGTTCGTGGCTGGTTATTGACCGTGACGACCAGTATTGATCACGGCGAGAGGCCCTTGTTTATTGGAACCAACACCTATTGTCCGTATGGGATGGGACATAGGATTATAATGGAGAAACCGCTGCATTATTCATGTGTTGATGGCTATCATTAACGGCGTGTTTATGTCCGGAAGATCCCCCGAAGGGGGTGGTGGCGAGTGAGTTGGATGGTAGGAGGAACATGAGAGGGGTTGATGGCGACTGTGTCGGATGGTAAGGGAGACGTGGGACGGGGTGATGGCGACTGTTGGCGACCTATCAGGTCGACGCTAGCTCGGGTCAGGGTGTTTTTGTCTGCCGCACAATGACCCCTCCCGCTCCCCCACCATTCTACATAGTGGCCGCCCCCCCACCACCTCCACCCTATACCATCCAACACAGTCGCCATCACCCCCTCCCACGTCTCCTTTACCATCCAACACAGTCGCCATCACCCCGTCCCACGTCTCCCTTACCATCCGACACAGTCGCCATCACTCCCTCCCACGTCTCCCTTACCATCCAACACAGTCGCCATCACCCCCTCCCACGTCTCCCTTACCATCCAACACAGTCGCCATCACCCCATCCCACGTCTCTCTTACCATCCGACACAGTCGCCATCACCCCGTCCCACGTCTCCCTTACCATCCGACACAGTCGCCATCACCCCCTCCCACGTCTCCCTTACCATCCGACACAGTCGCCATCACCCCGTCCCACGTCTCCCTTACCATCCAACACAGTCGCCATCACTCTCTCCCACGTCTCCCTTACCATCCAACACAGTGGCCATCACCCCGTCCCACGTCTCCCTTACCATCCGACACAGTCGCCATCACCCCGTCCCACGTCTCCCTTACCATCCGACACAGTCGCCATCATCCCGTCCCACGTCTCCCTTACCATCCAACACAGTCGCCATCACCCCGTCCCACGTCTCCCTTACCATCCGACACAGTCGCCATCACCCCCTCCCACGTCTCCCTTACCATCCAACACAGTCGCCATCACCCCCTCCCACGTCTCCCTTACCATCCGACACAGTCGCCATCACCCCCTCCCACGTCTCCCTTACCATCCAACACAGTCGCCATCACCCCCTCCCACGTCTCCCTTACCATCCGACACAGTCGCCATCACCCCGTCCCACGTCTCTCTTACCATCCAACACAGTCGCCATCACCCCGTCCCACGTCTCTCTTACCATCCGACACAGTCGCCATCACCCCGTCCCACGTCTCTCTTACCATCCAACACAGTCGCCTTCACCCCGTACCATCCAACACAGTCGCCATCACCCCGTCCCACGTCTCCCTTACCATCCGACACAGTCGCCATCACTCCTTCCCACGTCTCTCTTACCATCCAACACAGTCGCCATCACCCCGTACCATCCAACAGTCGCCATCACCCCGTCCCACGTCTCCCTTACCATCCAACACAGTCGCCATCACCCCCTCCCCCACCCTCTACTATCCAGAACAGTCGCCGTCACCACCACCCCCTACCATCCACACAGTCATCTCCGTTGATAGTAATTTCTTGGCAAGCTTATTATCTAGATTATCACGATTAGTCTATATATTATTTTGTTTCTATGGCAACCGCAGCCGCTACTCTTTTTCAATATCACTTATACGCCGCTCATTCACCAATTTAAAATAGGGAATCTCTCCCATCCGTCGCCTCAGTCACATCGCGAGGGCGACACAAATTACGCTCTTTTGTTCATATCGGGTTCACATGATTATGCCATTTACCATATCTGCCCTGATTCAGCTCTTCATACATAGCA